>LBNU01015354.1:16645-30888 GCA_014162995.1 Artemisia annua
GATTAAAGAAAAACCATAATTTTTAAGAAAGAGAATAAAAGAAATGTAACACCGAAAGCAATAAGGAAAATGTTTTTGTATTTTTAATTAACTAAAGAAGTTGGATTAAGAATAATAAACGAGTAAAAGAAATAAAACTAACGTTAAAAAGATTTGACGGAAATCGTAATCTCTCTCTAAGATCTTCAATAGTGTAAAAGTGATCACTTGCTCGGAATTAGAAAGTTATGGCTTCATATTCATCAATGAGCTTGATTAAGTGTCTCTTGAACTTTCTTGAGCCTTCGAGAAATAATTCGTCTTCACGGGCTTCTCATGAGTAGATTTCTTCTTTGACTCGGCTTTTAGACTCTTTTCCAAATCTTGTGCTCTTTTGCGGCTTTTTGGTTGATTTTCATGCCATTTATGCAATATCCATTCCTGCACGATCACAAACACAAAAACAACATATCTTTGGCGTTTTGCGTTAGTTTTTGGTCATTTCTACACTTAAACTAAGGTAAAAGATATGTGTAATTTAGCACATATCATTAAGCTTTTTAAGGTTCAGAAGGTAGCTACGGCATAGCTGAAATGGGTTGCTACACCGTAGTTGCTAAAAATCTCCAGAATGACACCTGGGGGTTGCTACGGCGTAGTAATGTAGGGAGCTTTGCCGTAGCTAAGTCCTGGGGGATTTTTCTTGGTGCAAAAGTCCAAAAATTAGTTCCCCAACGCAAAGCTTCCTCTAGGACCTGCAAATTATTAATACAAAACATACCAAACCAACAAAATAAAGGAAAATGAAAGGAAAGGGATAATTCAGGCTGTCTTCCGAAAGAGCACTTTTGTTTATTTTCGAGTCTTTAAGTTAGAATCACTGCCACGACCTTCAAGTGGGTGGATGACGGACTTGCCCATGCTCGTCTGTTTCCTTAAGTAGGTTATGCCTTATCCATGCAACACTCGTGGCAGTGTGACAATACTCCTTAGTCTCAATTCTCCGTACCTTCGAGAATCTTTCATCGGGTCCTAAATGATATCGAGTTACCTCATATGTTTCTGCAATGATGGGTGGAGGTTTTTTGTACTGTAATCCTAGAAGTTTACACCGCCGTCGTTCATAGGTCTCATCATCAGGATCAGTGAACCCATCAGTTCCTTGTAATTCTAAGTAATCCATAATTCCGTCAATGTCATCGTCATCGGACGCCGTTCCATCTTTGTGTAGCCTTCCCTTTTGTACTGGTTTTGTTCATCGCCCCGTATGGTTTCATCATATTCTTTCCTTTTCCCTTGATCGTTGGCTTTACATTTGCATAGATTTGACCGGCTCACACATCCTATCTAAATTTTTTCTTTTGTAGCCACGTCAATTTTTCCATACTTGATTTTAACCCAATCATCAAATCCTAAATTATCAACCCATTCCAACTCATTCCTTTGGTTGTCATTAGTTGAAAACCATAGGTACTCATCATCATTTACTCGTGCAATGCTACTTCCTCCATTACACTCGTCTTCATAGGGGTCACAAGATGCCCATGTTTTATTACCATTGATATCTTGGGTTTTTACTTGCTCACACCAATGTGTCTTTTTGCCTGCATTTTTTTTTTTTTTTTTTTTTTTTTTTTTTTTTTTTTTTTTTTTTTGTGATGAGGTGAGATTCTGATGGCTAACCTCTTCTTGTGGAGTATCCTTGAGAATCTCGGTGGGCATGTCTTCTCTGTTAAGATTATTCCAGATTTTTCGTCTTTCATCTCTTCTGACTTTACCGTGGACGATTCGAACCCAATCGTCAAAAACCATGGTCCCATTCCAAACTAAGAGTCTTCTCTTGTCATCATTAGTAGAACTCCATAAGTGTTTATTCTTTCCTACTCTATCAGCGTCATTTCCACTATCGCAAAGATCGGCGTTTGGGTTGCATGACGCCCATAAATCATACCATACCTCGTTGTTAACAGGTATTGCCTCACACCAATGGTATTTCTTAATTACTTCCCCATTATTCTTTTCATGCTGGGCTAGCCTTCCCATAACGTTTACAGCTTCAACTCCTTTTATAGGAATAATCCTTCTGCTTGATGAGCCTTGAGCATAAGAATTAAGAATAGTGCCTTCCTTGTCCTGTGACTCGTTGGAGGGGTCACAGCTCTTCTCTTCTTGGTCCCTTTCCTGCGAAAAATTACTAGGCGAATCACCATGATCAGGGGTTAAGATTTCATGCGCAGTTAAATCAGGGTAAAAATCATTTTCCTTATTAATTTTAATGTTGCCATTATTGATGACGTAAACAGTTTCTAATTTATGACACCTACCTCTTTCGTCCATATTAAAAACTATTTTT
Organism: Artemisia annua; assembly: GCA_014162995.1. Taxonomy (NCBI): domain Eukaryota; kingdom Viridiplantae; phylum Streptophyta; class Magnoliopsida; order Asterales; family Asteraceae; genus Artemisia; species Artemisia annua. The sequence goes on from LBNU01015354.1 coordinate 18,978, forward strand.
TTTATCATTACAAGTGAGAGAGATTAGTTTATTAAGGAAATCAATCATGGCATGGGCAGTGGCAAGCAAAGGCCTTCCTAAAATAATTGGTAATTCGCTATCTTCCTCCATGTCGAGTATGACGAAGTCAACAGGAAAGGTGGATTCATCAATTTTAACTAATACATTCTCAACTATACCTTTAGGGATGCTAAATGTTCTATCGGCCATTTCTATAGTCATGCAGACTGGTTTAATTGGACCCAAATTTAAACGTTTGTACATTGAGAATAGCATGATACTAATAATGGCTCCTAGGTCTACTAAAGCGTTACTAATAAAGAAGCTATCAATTGAACAAGGGAGAATAAAACTCCCTGGGTCCTTCTCTTTTGGAGGCAAATGATGCTGAATGAGTACTGAGCATGTGGCGTTTAGCTTTACTTCTCCTCCTCCTTCATCATCCAAAGAGAAAAGGTCCATTTCCTCCTCGAAATCTTCTTCATTGTCAGATTCCTCCTCATCTTGTTTAGCAAAAAATTCAAGCTCTTCATTAAAATACCTGAAAGGTATGTAAAGAGGTTGACCATTGTTAGAAAATATAGCTTTACATGCTCCAAAATTTTTAGAGCATTCTCCTCGCGCATTATCAGCTTGCTTGGATACTTAATTAGTTAATAGCCCTATTTTGGTTTCAAGGCCTTTTATAGTTTCATCGTGGCTTCTTAGGTTTAGTGTTGTTCCTTCTTGAAAACTTTTAAGCCATCCTTCCCATTCCATTTGCTTATTAGCTGACTCATCAAAATATGTTTGGATAGATTGTTCAAGGTCGGATCGTTTCTTGTAAGGTGGCCGATTGTATCTTGATGTCCCCTTACGATAACCGTTACTGTTGTAACTTTGGAATGGTCTTCCTTCCCCATATTTCACCTCTTCAGCTTTTCTATCGTTCTCGTTCAAAGGACAATCTCTAGACAAATGCAGCCCTCCACAAACCTCGCAACCAACTTGAATGGCGTGAACATTCTCCTTGAGCTTCTTCATGTCACGCCCCAAGCTTTTGAGTTTGTTGGTGACGAGGGTAATTCCATCCGAGTTCCCAGCAATGCTTCTACTACTTCCACCTTTGTGCCACTTTTGAGAGTGGTCCACCATGTCTTCAATAGCCTTTAAGGCTTGAGCAGGGGTCATTCCAGGGATTGGTCGTTGAGAATCTAACATTTGGCGGGTGGAGATATTGATCCCTTTTTAGAAAATGTTAACCATTTGTTGCTTATTAAGATCATGAGTAGGGCACTTGTACAAAAGATCATTGTACCTATCCCAAGCTTGGTACAATATTTCATCTCCATCTTGCTTGAAGTTGTGAATATCTTCAAGCTACTTTGCCATCCTTGAAGGAGGGCAATATCTTTGGATGAAGTGCTTCTTAAGGAGAGTCCAAGTGTTCACCGTCCCTGCTGGTAACCTATCAATCCATCTCTTGGATGCTCCGGTTAATGTCATCAGGAATACTCTGAGCATTATCGCATCATGAGATACTCCCGGAATGTTGAAAAAACTAACAATGTAAAGAACATTGTCAATGTGCTCGTGAGCATCTTTCGTCTTGGTCCCTGAGAATGGGTCTTTCCGTAGTTCCCTTATGAATTGATTCTTGATTTTGAACTGAACGTCATCCCCAATAGCTGGCCTAACCAAACCAGGCCCTTGATGCAAGTTTTAAATAAATTCCTACTAGCTCCTCGGCAGCGACGCCAAAAACTTGATGCAAGTTTTACCGGCCAGGTTTTAATATTTATAATTGTCTCGTTTACCTTAGGTCTACCTAATGCACTATCGGGCAGTGTACCCGGGCGTGTGAGGTATAGCTAGTTGGTAACGCCGAGGTCGTCCCAAGAGCTACGTGTTTGGAGTCTATCTAAGTTTAGTGTCACGTGTAAAAGGGGTTTTATGATTGAAAAGATTAATTAACTAGGAAATGTAAATGACAAAGCAAATAAGTAAACGGAAGAAGATCAATAAAGGAGAGATAGTGCTAACCTAATTACTACTCTTGTTATTATTATGATTAGTTTTCTATAAGTGCATCCTATCATATCGTCTGGGGTTACATTCATTCAGGATCAGAGGGTGAAATCACCTAAATCTATCTTACACCTTGTCCTATCCCCGACTATTGTAAAGCCGAGGGTTCATCGGGCGGCGTGAACCTACAAAGATGCAAGAGTCATTAAGTACCTCTGCTAACATGGACAAATCTTGCGGGATGCGGAATGGTCAGATCTTACACCCCCTCTAGCTCCTTTAAGCGTATCGCATTGGTAAGTGGTCCTAGGGTTAATTCGCACATGTATGATGATATTGCTATCACCAAGTCACATCCCTATCGGCTTGGTTCCTAGGGTTAATTCCCCAAGCCTCCAAGGAACTACCAATGCTCAACACTACCGGAACTAGAGTGTCCTAAGACTCGCCAGGAAAGTATACAAACAATAGACAATAGAAGCGTAGAAAACTAAATCATAACAACAACAATTTCATAACTAGGCTAACACCAAGAGGTGTTTAGCCACTCATATTCATAATTGCAGTAAAACAATGTTGAGTTATTACAAATCTAAACATGAATCGAATACAAGACAAAGGAATCGATGAACTTATAATTGGTGTATGAATCCTCCATTGGAAATGACTTCTATGTGGCTAGAACTTTGTTCCTCCTGCTCCCTAAGTTTCTCCCAACTTCTGTGTGGTGAAAAGTGAATGAATAAACTTGGAATTAGGGCTGGTATTTATAGGCCCGACTTTGCTACGGCGTAGCTGATTGAGTTGCTACGCCGTAGCCTTTGTAAATCTGGACTACGCCATAGCTTGATCAAGTGCTACGGGCGTAGTTTCTTCATTTGATGCTTCTACGGCGTAGTTGTTAGGGTAACTACGCCGTAACTTCTTCTTTGGCCTCGTGAGTTCTTTACTGCCTCAAATTGGGGTCTACGCCGTAGGTGGAGAGTTGCTACTCCGTAGTGCCCTTTAGTAAATCTCTACGCCGTAGTCATGGAGTGAGCTACGCCGTAGTCTTCATAAATCTTTGCTACGGCGTAGGTGGATGAACCTCTACGCCGTAGTTAGTGCAGAACCCGTGCAAAATCCACATTTTTCATGTATTTTCTCTTAAGTCCTTCCATTTCCGCGTTTCTTCATTCTTTTACTCATCTTTTCCCTGAAAACAGAATATAAACAAACAAGAGTATATATCCTTTATATGAATAGAAAAGATGAGCAATTAAGGGGGAAATTAACACTTAAATCATGGGTAAATTTGACGTCATCAAGAGCATTTTTAATACTATACTAGTTTTACATTAAAAATCACATAGATTAAAATGCTAAACTCCCTTTTTACACCAATAATTAATTTCTTATCTATAAAGGTTTGGTTCAAAAGTTAACTTGGATGGATGAGGATTATTACCCTACCAGCTACTGTGCTCAGCGAGTCAACAGTAAAGGCTAGGGGCCTGTTTGGTAGGGGCTATTATAGAGCTTTTTATGGAGCTATTAGCTTTTTGTTTCAAAAAAAATCTCCTCTAAAATAAGTAGCTCCGCTTGGATACATTAACTTCAAGCTTTTATTTTAAATAAGTAGCTAATTCATGAAGCTTTTAAAATATTTTGAAGCTGTTAAAACTTTAAATTATTGATATACCCTCCAACCATATGACAATGTTTTCAAAATTGGCTATGATTAACGAGATTTATGCATACAAACAAAACTCTTATAGCAATAACAATAACAATAATAATAATAATAATAATAATAATAATAATAATAATAATAATAATAATAATAATAATAATAATAATAATAATAATAATAATAATAATAATAATAATAATAATAATAATAATAATAATAATAATAATAATAATAATAATAATAATAATAATAAGGCGGTTCTCTCTCTCTCTCTAGGGGCGATTATGGCGATCCTCCTTCCTGGGATCATCTTGATCTCGTCTGTTGGGTCCTCGTTCAACACCCTCTGTTGAATCTCAGGTTATGTATATTGTACGGTGGTCCTTTTCTTTTAGGGTTTTGTTTCAATTACTACATCTTCGCGTTTTCTCTGCTAGGGTTTTGTTTTGAAACCCATCTTGGTTCTTTGGACTTGCCGTGTTGGTTTGATCCTTCAAAACAGTGGTGGTTTCCTTCCATAGCTGTTGTTGTTTGGTGTTGAAGGTTTTCAAGCTGCACCTTTGGTTTTTTCGATCCTTTTATGGTTGTTTATTAGGGTTTCGGTTTTCTTTTGATTTGAAGGCTGTTACATTTTGGTTTTCCCAGCGAGATTGTTGGCTGTGGATGGTTTCCAGCGTCATTTTGGTACTGGGATGGTGTCTTTTAGCAGCTCTTGGTTTCGTTTGATACTGGTGCTTATTAGCATAGTTTGCTCTCCGATACACTAGGGTTTCGAGGTATTTTTTGGGATATTTGTTGCTGGGGCTCTTCACAAAATGCATATTTCTGGGTTGTATTTCGATTCTCCTAATCTGTTATTGGGGTGTTAATTGTTGCTGGTGGTATTTAGCCTCTTGGTATCTGTTCTTCTTGATCGTTTCAGTAGGGTTTCGAGCACTTTTTGGCTTTTACTATTTGTATGTCGTTGTGATCAGTGGCGTGTGACTGTTGTTGTTTGCTTCATGACGATTGTACGGTTTCATTGCCCTTTGTGGGTTTGAGTGGTTTTCATGATGGTAGGGGAAATGGGCTTACCAGAACATCGTTGATCACTAACCTTCGGGATCGTCACTTTAATGAGGAGGCGCTAGTTGTTAGTAAACATTCTTTGGCTACTAGTCTTGTTGTTTTCGAGGCGGTTGAAGTTACACTTAAACGCATGGTTCTTTGGTTATGTGGTGTGTGTTTTACGACGCTGATGTATGTTATAATATAGGTTAAATATTTTTCCGAAGAAAATGGAACGAATGCAAATTCCCGGGTCGTTCTCCCAACGAAGGTTTGACGGCGAATAAGTCGGATCGGTGTCGAAAATGTGAAGTGAATGTGAATTAAAGTTGGTTTTTGGTTTTTACACTACAAATTGTGAATTAACAATCAAAATCAACTAAGAAAGCTAAAGGTACAAGCACATAAAGCACACATAACGAATAACGCAATCTAAACATAAAAATAAACGTAACGTATACTAAAAACGCAACTAAATAATGAAACCTAAGGAAAAAGGCACCTAAAATTGCAAAATAAATTTCTAAAAATCCTAAATATTCAAAAATAATTTTGGAAAAAGAAATTATATTTTTATGACTTTTTATCTATTTGTTAAGAATTAAAAACTATTTTTGTGTTTTAAAAAGTGATTTAAAATGAAAATAAATGAGAAAAACAACTTTAAAATTGCAAATATAATTTTGAAAAATCTAATGAAACTGGAAACTAATTTTGAAATTAAAATGAAATTTATTTTTGCTTTTTCTGATTTAATAGGAATTAAAAATTATTAAAAGTGATTTAAAAACTACTATTTAATTGAAAAAGAAATAACAAATGAGCTCAAATAATTCTGGAATTTTTAATGGAAATCTAAAATATTATTTGAAATCTAAGAAAAATTAAAGAAATTTAAAAATAAGCTAAAAAAGTGCTTACGGCTAAAAAGCAGTTTGTAATAGTGCTTATTACTAAGCACTTATCACAAAACAGTACAAAAACTTAGCAGAAGGTAAAAGACACTCAAAATAGCATATACAAACTCAAATCAGACCAACAATCACAATGAATCACTTAATGTAATCAATAAGCAGGTTGCATTAAGCACTTATAACTAGCAGAAGTAGTCCTGAATAAGCCAGAGGTTCAGGAATCATGTAACACACTCAAGAACACTCAAATATGCTCAGTATTGTCAAACAAGCTCAGAAATTACACTAAAAAGCAAAAGTGTAGGCCTAATGTGAAATCAGCAAACAATTACTAAATTCCTAACTTGCAGGCATAAATAAGCACATCAATTAAGCTCTGAACTAGAAGTTTAAGGAGGGCAAAAGTTTATCTATACTACTGAGATCACAAAAACTCAAAAAGCCCTATCACAAACTACCAATTACTACCCTAATTTAAGTCTAGTACAGGTGCCTGAAAAACACCAAAGCTGCAAACAATTATCTAACTTGACTTTTTTATTGCACAATTACTTTGACTAATCTGAATTTTAATGCCCTAATTCTATCACTAGATGTATAATGATGTTGTTTAAACAAAGAAAACACTTACATAAACACAAAATGCATCAAATCAAGGCATGGCAGAATCAGATTCTAACATGTGCAGGCAGTAAAAGATGATTAGAGCTAATTATGACTTTTTTTTTATAATAAACTACCTATATTATGCAACTACTAAGCTAAACTAACCTATGGTGAAATGGCTATGCAGAAAATAGCACTAAAGAAAAACAAGAACACCTTAAATGCAGCAGATCCAAACACCTTTTAAACTGCTTTTATGAACTTTATTGAAGCAAATGTAAGTTTTAAGCTATAAATCCACAAGCTGAGCTCAGTCACTAATCAATTAAACTATGAGATGCATAAGAACACAGTGAATTACAACAAACAACACAGAATCACAGATGTGCAATTGTGACAGTTTCATATGATCATTTAATGAAACATGAACAAATTAACTACACTATGACTACAAATACTCTCATAAGCTCAAACATGCACATATCACAACAATAGAATAGCAAACAACCAGAAATCACAGATCTACAGTAAAACCTCATGAAATGAAATAAGAAGATCTTACAGTATAATACCCTAACTGAAATAGGGTGATCTTATCCACAAAGCCTATCTTTAGATAGGCTCAAATTACACCAACTACCATGAATGTAACACCAATAAACTCATAATCATCATCATGAATCCCACTTTGACTTTCGTTGACTGAAGGCAATAGTGCAATTAATAGCAGATATAACTAACTAATCTAACTACAAGCTATTGGTTAGCTTGAATGAGCTACTGAGAACACTAAATAAAGACTTAAAAACAGATTTGAAAACAATAATTTGCTTTGAAAATGAAATAACACTGAATTTAATTGAAAAACTTAAATCTTTTAAAATTTTAACTGAGTACAATTCATTTAAACATAAATTCAATAAGCTCAGATACAATTACTCATAAAACTACCCTAATCAGTGACTAACAGTCTTCAAGTGTGAGAGGATGGGTCTATTTATTGCCTTGAGCTCGGATTCAGGAAGCATCTTGATCTCTCATATCGACCCTTTGATCAATCTTCAATCATAAGCTTCAATTACAGCCCTTGGATCACTTTGGTGAGGTGTTCCCACCAATAGGAAACCTCCTAATGGCCAGCGTGTCATTCCCTTGCGTCATATCGTCCTGACATGTCAGTGATCTTCTAGAAGTCCTTTGATTTGACCAATCTACCCTTAATTAAGGTTAACTTTGGCCGGAGTTATTTCTAGGGTTCGGTGAATAGTATTTTCTGGGTAAAAAAGGGGTAAAAGAGGCGGGGTTAACTTTTTATATTTGTTTGACTTTGATTTATGGCAGGGTTGACCGGGTTATAAGAGAAAATGGGTCACGGGTTATAAGAGATGGAATGTGGGCTCGTGTTAAATTTTAGTTATGGGCTTGTGGGGTTTATATGGGATAATGGGTTAGGATAAAATCAGGTAAGGGTTTATGGATTAAGTAAAATTGGTTAAAAGGTTTAAGGGTAATATTTGACAATTTATAAACTCGAGGGGCCTTACATGCCAGATTTGAAAAAGTACTTCCAAGGGCTTATCTTGACAAATGTTGACTCTTTAAGGACTTTTTATGAAAAATTAAGCTCAAATGTGATCCATGATTAAGAAATCCTCCCCGGCTTCGGCTCTTGAACTCTTTTTCCATTCCCGTGCTCGTGTTGTCGTTTTTGGCTTGGTTTTGTCCATTTTCTTTAATATCCGTACCTGCACATTCAAAAACGCAAAAACACAACATATATGGCATATTTGGACGGTTTTTGGTCTTATTAGGTCCGTTTAATAAGGTAAAAGGTATGTGTAAATACACACATACCAAAATCCCCTAGACTAAGATATTGTCGTGTCCTCACGCTATGTAATCACATCACGCTTTTGAGATAAATAATTTCACACTTCTTTTTACTAACTTTGGAAAGTAGCAAAACGTTCAAAAGAGATACGAAATCATTTATTCCCTAAAACGCCCCGTTATTCCATTTTATTACATATACTAACTCTATACTACTATATTTGTATTTTTAACTTTATTATTGTGACGGTATGCCGACTTTCATTATTATGCAATAACGTTTAGGGTCAAAAAGTAGGAACACGACTCATGGAGAAGTGACCATACGGATAAAATTCGTCATCTTTGATTTTTCACGAGTCCCCAAACTAAGCTTAAAAACGAGATCATAGCTTACTTATAAGTTAGATGCCAACACTACCCATGGAAATTACTTGTGTAATAACCTCTCGCTCCCATTTTCTTAATTTATCTAGATTTTTTTATTTTTATTGAGAAATGAATTGCTTCATATTTTCTCGTTTCGATATTTTTTTTTATTCCGATAAAGATACCAAAATTTTGACGCTAAGTAGTTTTCCATCTTCTCTCAAGAACCACTGCCTTAAAAATGAGGTCCATATCAAGGATTTGGATACACATATATTCTTATTCATATACATCGAAAACTTTGGAATTCATACATAATCATAGACATTAGTGTTGGGAATAAAGCTAACAGTTACCACTGATAGGCTTGTGGAAGACACTGCTGAAGAATGCACTGGCAGTGGAAACTCATTACCACTGCTAGTATATATAGTTACCACTGCTTATTAGATAACTGATGTATTCGTGTATAGATAAGTATAGAATAGATCTTGTGTATATTCTATTTAGATAGCTTAATACTTATCTTGTAAAGGACTCATTGGTCTATAAAAGGAGATCCTATGTCATTGTCTAAGGTACGAATTATTCTAGAGAGCTTCAAGGTGTAACCCTAGTGATAGCTAAGATCACTCGTATTATTATTAATAATATTGAAGTTTTGTGTTACATACTACTGTTCTCACTCACAATACATCACATAAACAATCTTCTAAGTGTTGCTAAGTAAATTCCGCGTGCTTAACAACATTACTCAAAGTATCTCTAACACAAGGTGTGTGTTTAGATCCATCAAGTGGTATCAGAGACAGGTTGCTGATACTTTGATTTAGAAGATCCAAGAAGAAGCTTAACTCACTCACTCAAAGATGGAGATGGAAAACAATCAGTCAAACCCTTCTGTTCCAAGACTTCCCAAACTCAAACTTAATGAGTTTAAGATGTGGAGGATCATGATAGATCAATACTTTCTTATGTCAGACTATGCTTTGTGGGAAGTCATCTTGAATGGTGATTCCTTCAAACCTCAACAAAAGACTGAGAAGATTGGAGACAAAGATGTTACAACAGTTTCTGTGCCTACTACAACAGATGAAAGGACCCAAAGAAAGAATGATCTGAAAGCCAGAAGTTCATTGCTTATGACTCTTCCAAAAGATCAAATAATAGCATTCACAAAGTTCAAAACAGCAAAAGAACTTTTTGAAGAGATCTGTTCAGTGTTTGGTGGCAATGATGCTACTAAGAAGACACAGAAGACATTGTTGAAGCAAAGCTATGAAAATTTCTCTGCTTCAAGCAATGAATCTCTTGACAGCATATTCACCAAACTACAGAAATTGGTTACTCAATTGACTGTGTTTGGAATTGAGGTGGAAAGGGAAGACCTCAACTTGAAGTTTCTAAGAAGTTTGCCTGCTGAGTTTCACACTAATGTTACAGTTTGGGAAAACAAACCTGAAATTGAAACTATGAAGCTCAATGACCTATATAATAATTTCAAGCTAATTGAGCAAAGGTTAAAGAAGGCAGGAAAGCTAGGTTCAAGTTCAAGTAGCTTGGCATTGATGTCAACTTCAATTGACACTGATGACAGTGAAGCTGATAGTGATGATGAATTTGCCACTGCTGGTTCAACTGTTTTCACTGGTAATGCTCTTGTTACCACTGCAGGTTCTAAAAAGAAGGTTGCTGGTATAGGTGATCCCACCTTTTATGCATTCATCTCTACTCAAGTGAATGGCTCTATATTGACTCATGAAGACATAGAGCAAATTGATGATGATGACTTAGAAGAGATGGACATAAAATGGCAAATAGTTCTCCTTAGCATGAGAGCTAGGAAGTTTTTCAAGAAGACTGGCAAGCCAATCCACATTAATGGAAGTGAAACTGCAGGATTTGATAAGAAGAAAGTAGAGTGTTTCAACTGTCACAAGTTGGGACATTTTGCTAGGGAATGCAGAAGACCAAGGAAGCAGGATAACAGATCCACTTGGTATAAGCAGAAGAAAGAGCCAATAGTGGAAGAACCAAAGGCAATGTTGGAAATTGATGGTGTAAGCTATGATTGGAGTTTCATGGCTGATGTTGATGAAGAGCAATCTACAGAAGCTGGTTTCATTGCTACAGAACATGCTCTCATGGCTCTCTCTGACTCTGAGGTAAAAATTTTGAATATTGTTCTAAAACATGTAGGGCAACTAGAGAATGTGAAAGGCTTAATGAATTATGTGAGAGTCAAAGAACAGAGTTGTTTGCTGCTAATTACAATGTGTCAAATCTTAGGAGAGGCATATCTGTGTTAGAAAAACAACTAGAGCATTATAGGGAAAATGAATCTAAATTCAGTGATGATATGATTGTCATTAAAAGAGAGTTAGATCATAAGATAGCAGTAAATGAGGCTTTGAAAGAAGAGGTTGAAAGACTTAAAAAGGTGAATGAAAATGTAAATTTATCTGTTGACACCTTGTTTTATCAATCTAAGTCTATTGAAAAGATTTGGGATGCTCAAATAACTAATAAGGCTAAGTCTGGTTTAGGATACAACACTGTACCTCCACCACTTAGAGGTGTTCCAGCACCTCCAGGCATAGATTTAGCACATACAGGCATAGAAGATTTTCAAGAACCTATACTTGAATATGGCCCTCCCAAGTTTGTTAAAAGTGAGGTAGAGATTAAGCAGGACACTGATGTTTTTGAGAGTGCTAGTGATTCATCTGTTATAGATGAAAATGTTAAAAACAGTGTTGAGAAGCCCTTCCCACAAGTTGTTAATACTAATATAGAAGAAGCTAGGAAACAAGTAAACAAACCTAGACAAACTGTAAAGTATGCTGAGATGTGTAGAAAAAGGTCATCAACTCCTAGGGGTAACCAGAGGAGTTGGAATCATGTTAAATCTCAACAACTAGGTAGTGATTTTGTGATGAACAACAAGGCATGTTACGCTTGTGGTAGTTTTAATCATTTACATGCTAAGTGTGGTTCTAATGGTGGGAGAAGGGAATTTTATGGAAAGAATAGGGTGACCACAAACAAGTTTCATAATAAAACTCACCCTAATTCACACAGCAACATGATCCCAAGAGCAGTACTTTTGGAAAGTGGACCTCAAAGTTTTTCCACTGCTAAAACTGTTAACACTGCTTTTACTAAGTCATCTGTTTCAAGTGCAAAGCCAAATACTACTTTTGTTAAATCTGCACAAACAGATAAAAGTTCTTTTTACAACAAAAAGGCTCAACCTAAAAAACAGTGGGTGCCAAAATCTACACAAACAGTTTCCACTGCTACTTCAAAAATTTCCACTGTTAATGTTGTAAATAAGAAACAGGGGAACATGGGAAATGCTGTGAAGGCCTCAGCACATTGGGAATGGAAACCTAAAGGAATAAACACTACAACCAATCCCAATGGTGTATCAATGACCTTTGATAGATTTAACTATATTGATACA
>LBNU01015355.1:44022-57654 GCA_014162995.1 Artemisia annua
TAATATTGTTTATTGTGATATTTAAAATATTATTTAGTTATTGTGATATTGTTACGTATTTTGATTGAAAGTAAGAATGAGAATACTATTCTTCAATAGTAAAAGAGCTAAGAAAAAAAATGGGCCAAACTTGGGCCTTTTGAAGAATTTTTATGAACGAAGCCCTTTTAAGAACAGTTTGGAGAACTGCATTTGCAATTGAACAATTTGTAAATACTTTTGCATCATATTTTATAACAAAAATATTAGAGATCCATATTTTATAACAATTGAAGAATTAGAAATCATGATATAGCTGTAACAGAATATGAAAAAAAGTTAAAATGCTATAAAGATAGTTTGTAACTAATCTGATATGTTTGATTTAATTAATTTTTTGTTTTTAAATTCATGATTCAGATGTACATTAGTTTAAGAACTGTATTATGATATTGTTATTCTTATAATGATATTAAGAGTGATAATATTATTTATTGTAATTACTGGGATATTCTAAGTTTTAAAGTTATTGTGATATTTAAAATATTATTTAGTTATTCTGATATTGTTACGTATTTTGATTGAAAGTAAGAATAAGAATACTACTCACCAATGAACAGTTATTCATCATTAACTTCCCTTCCCCATGCATGAACATACAATAACTACCCATCCTTTCACATCCAAAAGTAATCTTAACACTTTGTAAATCGTTGTTACACTTAAACGTTGTGACATTGCGACTCTTGTGTGCCTATAAATACAAAGGAATTACAACCAAATTCTTTCATCTTTTAATTACGTATTCAATATTTGTTTGGAACTGCAATGGATTCATCATGTTCAAATCCTGCTTCAAAGAAAACAAAACGTTCAAGGGATACTTCTCCTCCTCCTTCTCCTCCTCCACCTCCTCCTCCTCCAATGCCAAAAAAAATATAGAATCCACGGCCTAACCCAAGAGTCCTGGGACAAATGCCATACTCAAGGCCAATATGGTACTGAACGACAGTTGGTTGAAGTTTACAACAAACGAATCGCGATGTTGGAAGAGCAAAAGAAAAAAGACGAAGAAATCATAATGGTGCATCAGAACAAAGTTAATGTTTGTAATCAACAAATAGAACTAATCCATGGAAACATTGTTGATATTTACAAAGGCATTCAAAATAGTTTGTATAATTATTGAATTAACCCTGATGTAAGAAGATATTAATGTTTTTCTGTTCAAATAAAACTTATCTTATGTTTCTTTGTTAATCAAGTTATCGATTATATTACTATATGATCAAGTTATCTTTTTGTTGATTAATTATGTTATGTTGCTTTGTTGACTATTTTATGTTTCTTTGTTAATCAGGTTATCGATTATATTCAAAACCTTCTTTGTTAGTGTATATGTGTGTCTTTAGTTTGAGATTTTGCTTTGATAGTGATTAATTTTATATTTTATAACAGAAAATATAAAATATAAATAATTTTAACAATTTATAAGTTAAACTTAGGATCATCCTTGGCAGAAAAATAAAGATGATCATTGTCATCTTTTTTTCTCAACCTCTTCATCATCAGAAATGTATTCACCATCATCCTGATTTTCATCTTAAAATAAGTTCATACGTGGAATTAATGTATTCACGCCTTTTCCTTTGTTCTTCTTTATCATTTTGGGTTATGGAGATTCAAGAACAAGCCTACTCTGATGAAGATTAATGTATGATCAGGATGCATGTCTTTTTGGGTTAAATTTTGATTGAAAGTAAGAATGAGAATAATATTGTTATATTATAATATTGTTATTCTTATAATGATATTAACAGTCATAATATCATTTATTGTTATTAGTCTGATATTCTAATTTTTAAAGTTATTGTGATATTAAAATATTATTTAGTTATTGTAATATTCGTTAACAGTAAAAAGGGCAAAAGATAAAGATGGACAAACTTAGGCGTTTTGAAGAATATTATACAAAGATTGTATTATGATATTGTTATTCTGATTTCCATGATTTAAAATACTTTATCAATTTAGTAGTTATTCAGATATTATTATTTTTATAACTTTTAAAGTTATTGTGATATTTAAAATATTAGTTTATTTTATGGTTTTAAGGCTTAACTAAAAGGCTAAAGAAAAAAATGGGCCAAACTTGGGCCTTTATAAGAATTTTTTTGAACGAGGCCTTTTTAAGAATATTATAGAAAGATTGTATTATTATATTATTATTTTGATTAAGGTTATTGAAAATACTTTATCAATTTAGTATTTATTCAGATGTTAATTAGTTTCACAATTGTATTATAATATTGTTATTCTTATAATGATATTAAGATTGAATATCATTTAATGTGATATTCTAAGATTTTACTTTATTGTGATATTTAAAATATTATTTACTTATTCTGATATTCTTACCTTTTTTTATTGAAAGAAGTAATGAGAATAATATTGTTATTCTTATAATGATATTAAGAGTGATAATATCATTTATTATATTTATAGTGATATTCTAATTTATTATGATATTTAAAATATTATTTAGTTATTTTCAAATTCTTTACTATTAAAACCTTTTTAGATAGTAATTAATGTTTAACATGATGACATTTTCTTATTTGTACAGATTATTAATTTCTTAGTATTATTAGTTTGCATACGAATGAACAGTTATTCATCATTAACTCCCCATGCATGAACATACAATAACTACCCATCCTTTCACATCCAATGGCGGTTTTACCAAAAGTAATCTTAACATAACTATATTTATATGATAGGTAACACACAACTCATATATCATTTTTCAAACATAACTTATCATATCATACACCCTACAACGTCATTCGTGAAACATGGCTTCTTCTTCTTCTAACAATGTCAATGAAATCAAAGAGGTAACTTCGTCCCATATTATGTCAACGGAATTCAAGATCTTTGTGAACAATCGAATCACTCAAGATAAACGTTGTTTGATTCGATATGTGGAGGAGCGTAATGAACTCCGAAAGAAAGTTGAGGCAAGTCAGGATCCAATCAGTATGAGTGAACCTCAGAGTCTATTGAAGAAAAAAACTCGTGCTATTATTGGTTGTATGGTTGAAACACAGAAAAGGGACCGTAACAGGATAAATCTGTTGACTGCTCTAATCAATGACATCATTGATGGGATTCGTGAGATGGAAGGCCAAGCTAAGCTTATGGAGATTCAAGAACAAGCCTCCTCTGATGAAGATTAATGTATTATGATATTGTTATTCTGATTTCCATGATTTAAAATACTTTATCAATTTAGTAGTTATTCAGATATTCTTATTTTTATAACTTTTAAAGTTATTGTGATATTTAAAATATTAGTTTATTTTATGGTTTTAAGGCTTAACTAAAAGGCTAAGAAAAAAAATGGGCCAAACTTGGGCCTTTATAAGAATTTTTTTGAACGAGGCCTTTTTAAGAATATTATAAAAAGATTGTATTATTATATTATTATTTTGATTTCGGTTATTGAAAATACTTTATCAATTTAGCATTTATTCAAATGTTAATTAGTTTGACAATTGTATTATAATATTGTTATTCTTATAATGATATTAAGATTGATAATATCATTTAATGTGATATTCTAAGTTTTTACTTTATTGTGATATTTAAAATATTATTTACTTATTGTGATATTCTTACCTTTTTTGATTGAAAGTAGAAATGAGAATAATATTGTTATTCTTATAATGATATTAATAGTGATAATATCATTTATTATATTTACAGTGATATTCTAATTTATTATGATATTTAAAATATTATTTAGTTATTTTCAAATTCTTTACTATTTCAATAATAAGTTACTAAATATGCTTTATGAAACACAGTAAACATTTTTTTTTACTTCCAGAATCATCAATCTTCGTAAGAGTAAATTAATTAAAATAGATTAGATAAAACATCACATACAACAATTTGAACATAATAGCATTCCATGAACAACAAAACAAATAAAACAGTATATACAAATTATTACAACTTTAAATACGGCATCCTGTTTTGCATTAAGCGTTATGAAATTTGTTACTTACATAACCAACTAATTATTTTCATTCATTTTAACCGCGTTGCCTTCTTCTTCACGAACACCGCTCCTAGCTTGAGCCAATAAATCTGTCATGATTTCAAGCATGGATTTATGCCTGTTATAGGTTTTCCTTAATGCTTCCAAAGAATCCACCGCAACTCCACGATTGCCTAACGCTTCAATGTCTACCATCATAATCCGATGTTTGTTCATTACGCGCCTCAAATGCTGGCAGCACACAAATAATAGATTAGCGAATGCAGAGTCTTCAATTGCCTGCTGAACAAACGAGATGCGCATTCTGTCATGCAAATTAGAACTCCCCGCAAGATTCATAAGATCATCAAGAATCTGGAACTCAGCCATTGGAAAAAAAACAAGTTTCCTTTAAAGGATATATAACCAGATATCATTATAACAAATAAGCAAGGAATAAATAGGCAAAAAAAATCTGCAGTTATGAGCAGTTATAGATAACTGTTTGTAAGTCGTTAATTAGTTTAAAAATATTGTTATTCTTATAATGATATTACGTTTGTGATATTGTAATTTTTAAAGTTATTGTGATATTTAAAATAATATTTAATTATTGTGATAATCTTTCGTATGCTTTCATATTAATATCACATAAAATTTAAAAATTTATATTAAAACATAAATATTTATATTTTCTATTCAACATGTGTAATATGAAAAATTAAACAAACATCTGAAATAAATAAAGTTTATTACGGAGTATTATTGACTCGTTCAAAAATTGTTTAAAAAGGTCCAAGTTTGACCCTTTTTTAAAATATCACTATAAGTTAAAACCACAAGTTATTAAACTAACCATTTTTTATAACTTGTGGTTTTACAATACTGAACATTAAGAAATTAATGTATAACATAACTAACAAATATTAATATTATATTAATAAAATTCATATCGAGTTACATCTCAAAACTAAAATTACATTCATAACTTTTTAGATATTCATAATATTATCAATAAACTTAAAATTCATATTCATATTATATGATGTTTCATTTTCAATCTCACTAAGTGACTTAAGCACTTCCATTTCTTGAGTACGAACTTTTATGAGCAAGTCTTCCATCTTCTTATACATGTCTGAACTCTCTAATTTCGGAAGAACTTTGATGAGCTTCTGTCTTCTTCGAAGGCGCTAATTTTTGATGAGGTAGTGCCTAAGTCTTTTCTTTGGTGTAAGCATAGATGTAAGATATCTTTTAGTTGGGTTGATTGGCTTAAAAATCCTTATCTTGTAACTTTGTAAAAATGCAATATGTAAAGCATTTAGCATTCGTAATTACACCATTCAACACGTTAAACTTTATAAAAATGCAATATATTTAATGTTTAGTCTTTCAAAATATCACATTAAGTTAAAAATATATGATATATTATTTCACATTAAGTTAAAAAAATTCTTCAAAAGGCCAAAACTTACTCTATAATTAGTTTGACAATTGTATTATAATATGGTTATTCTTATAATGATATTAAGAGTGATAATATTATTTATTGTAATTACTGTGATATTCTAATTTTTAAAGTTAATGTGATATTTAAAATATTATTTACTTATTGTGATATTGTTACCTATTTTGGTTGAAAGTAAGAATGAGAATACTACTCGTGAACAGTAAAAGATCTAAGAAAAAAAATGGGCCAAAATTGGGCCTTTTCAATATATTTTTTGAACGATGCCTTTTTGAGAAAAATTTGGAGAACACTTTATAGATACTTTTGGTACATTATATCAAAAACAGTCTGGAGAACTGCATTTGAAAAGTGTAATATAATCTATCATTTATAAGTAATCAAATTTAAATATAACTGTAGAAAAGTATGAAGAAAAGTTAGAATGCTATTAATATAATTTGTAGTTAATCTGACATTTTTTATTATATTGTTATTCTTATAATGATATTAATAATGACAATATCATTTATAAATAAAAGTTAGAATGATATTAATAAATTGTATTATAATTTTGTTATTCTTATAATGATATTAATCAATTGTAATAACAAGAGTGATAATATTATTTATTATTACTGTGATATTTTAAGTTTTAAAGTTATTGTGATATTTAAAATATTATTTAGTTATTGTGATATTATAATTTTTTAGGCCCAACTAATTTTTATTATATAATTTGTTGATAAAGATTAATATAATAATAAGTATATTACATTGTAAATAAACATAAAAATTAATATAAAATTACATAAACTTGTTAAAATTAGAAAATTAAAACACAAAAATGAACATAAAAATAAAGATTAATATAATAATAAGTATATTAATATTAAGATAATAAAATTACATTGTAAATTAAGACTTTTAAATAAAAGTTCATTATTTATTGCTGAAACATAAAAAATATTTTCTATTCGTCTTCACGCTTCGAAACATATACTCCATCTTCAATTTGTTTGTAGATATTCAGTATTTTTTGTCGAAACTCTTCTATCATTGTATTACGTTGACCAATTCTGTTTTGATACTCGGATATCATCTTTTCTGAATTTTTGTTTTGTTCTTCACGTCTCTTGATATCTTTGTTATGGATATCTATCATATGGTCTTCAGAACCAAACCTACTAGAATTACCAATGTTCCAAGCTTCTTGTGTGATGCCATAAATTTTATATTTTTCTGGCATTTGAGGAGGAGATGAATCTCTAACACGTTTTTTCTTTTGATTGTTTCTAGAAGACAATGATGCCATTGAATTTTGATAAAGGAAAATGAGAAAATGATTATGCCATTTGAAACTCTTTGATTTGTATATATAGACACTGAAAAGGCATAACGTATAAAGTATTCAACGTTTTTGGACCATTTATTATTATTATTTATTTAATTGTTTCGTTTTAATTATTTTTGAAAAATTGTGACTTTTTGTTCAAAACTAAACGTCGTGCCTTTTCAATATAGTCTCTACAAATAGTAAACGCCCATATTTTAAACCTATTCATTTTATACACAATTCTCTATTACAGATTCAAATGGCCACATCATCTTCTCAAAATAATTCAAACAAAAAAAGTGCAAGAGATTCATGTATTCCTCCAATTCCAGAGGAATATAAGGTTTTAGGCATTTCAGAAGAAGTTTGGAATCTTTCTCATTCTGATAAATGTGGTTATCAACAGTTTTTGATTGAAAGCTATAACAAAATTATCAAGAATTATGAAGAGAGAAACAAAGATGAAGAAGAGTTGATTTCCGAGTATCAGAAAGATATTGATGAACGTAAGAAAGAGATAGAAGATAGAAGAAATCAAATTGTGATGATTAACGAACAAATTCGTCGTTCTTTAGATTTCCCAAAGCTTAAAAAATTTAAAAAAAAAGTAGTTGAATTTGATTTTAATGTTTTATTATGATTTGTTTATTATGATATGTTATGTAATGTTTTTATTATAATGTTAATTAATACTTTTATTTTTATTTTTGTCAAGTTGTTATTATTGTTAATATTGTTTATTTTATATTAAGTAAATATGATATCAGAATACTATAACTATGATAGGTATTATGATATCAAAATACTATAACTATGATAGGTAGTATGATAATAGAATACTATCCTTATATGATATTAAGTTATATAAGTACTCTTTTTTATTTTTATACATTAATCAATAATATAAAATTAAAATAATATCTATAAAATATCAAACTACTAAATTTTAAAAAGTTGTTTAAATTATGTTAAACAACATTAATTTGCTCATAATACTCAAATTTTTAAAAAGAGTAAACATATTTTAATGCATACAATTTTTGTTATAAAATATTAAGTTTACCAAATTAAATTCAATATTAAAAGTCACTTAAAAGATCAACTCTAATTATAATAATCAAATCAAAAATAACTTTAATGTTTGTCAGAAAATTTTAATAATCAAAAACAAAAACATATTCTTCAATATTAAACTTATATTGAATTATAGACTATTTAAAGTTGATTTGACAACTCTATTATATCAAAACAACTTTACTGTATGTCAGAAAATAGCTTTTCACTATACACGAAGTTATTTAAAAATAAACAAATCATTTACAATCATTCACTATAGACGATATTAAATTTAATATTCTTTATATTAAATTTTTGTGATTATTTGTTCAAACTTGATTAATTAAAACATGATACTTAAAAATATGCTTTTTTAAGTTTATTTAAAACATGATGCATATGTTCAAGCTTATTTAAACTTTATTTATTCAGATTAAGTTTAAAAATTCAGTTTATTTTATTAAATCTTTAATATCGTAGTAGGATTAATAAATAAATATCACACTACGTTCGTTAGTATAAAATTAAAATTCCCGATAGAGTTTTGTTTTATTATATACAAGATAAGAATAATATTTATTTCTCAAGTTAATATTTTTTTACTATCACATATGAATTGGTGAACAAATTCGATAGTACTCCAGA
Source organism: Artemisia annua (assembly GCA_014162995.1). Lineage (NCBI taxonomy): Eukaryota > Viridiplantae > Streptophyta > Magnoliopsida > Asterales > Asteraceae > Artemisia > Artemisia annua. The sequence goes on from LBNU01015355.1 coordinate 52,534, forward strand.
GTAACAATATACTCCAGAAATATTTCTTACTATCATAATAGAATATACTCCAGAGTAACAATAGAAAATATCACAAAAAATAAATATTCATCCTTCAAAAATTAATTATACATTCAGAAATATTTCTACATTCATTCAAAAAAAACATCTAATACATTCTGAAAAAGATTTAAAATTTCTTCATCTATACAAAGCATTCACTTCTTCATTCATCCTTCAAAGATTCCTGCAAATTAATACAGTTTATAGTTTTATACAGGGCATCATTTATACTATTATATGCGATATAAGACTCGGTAAAAAATTTAGGTTTCTTGATCACCAAGTGATTTCCTGTGATTCTGAAGATAGACGATACTTTAAAACTATATTTTGTTCAAATAAGGTTAAGGTTTAGGGTTTAGGGTTTTATTGATATTGAAGGGAGTGAATTTCATTATTTATAAAAAAAATTGTTTTGAATCAAATACTTTCACTTACAGTATTCGGTAGAATATCTAGGTTTCGTAAACCAAACAAAAAGCTATACAATTTTAAAAGTATCATAGAAAAAAGAAAGAACTAGTAAAAGTATGGGAAGATGGCTGACTGTTAAGTAGTTTATAAATAGAGTAACGCAAAAACTTAAATTATCTCTTGGGCCCTAGGCCCATATAATATTTGTTAAGTAATTTTATTGACTTTTATAATATTAATTAAAAAAAAAAAAGTCATATCACTATAAAATTCGTTCAAAAAAATATTTTGCATAATCTTATTATTTCTAATATATATTTTGAATTATAACTTATAAAAAATATATGATATATGATATGATATATAAAAATAAACAGCTTTTCTCATATAAAATTACAAATTCAATAATTATTATTAATTAAAATTATAAATGAACATTTTTTTAAAAAAATTTTAAAGTTCACTTTATTTTTTTTTAATGTCATAAAAAAAGAAAAAAAATGCGATAAGGATAATAGGTCAACAGCTATACATCATAGGAGCAGCAATAGTATCTGAAATGTACATATAATAGGTCAACAGCTATACATCAAAACCTATCTGTAAAAATTAATTTATGTCAACTATAGTATCTGACATTTAGATAAAATAATTAAATTAAATTTATCAAATATTAAGTAATTTTTAATTAAGTTTAAAATTTATGCTGGTATCAGTTTATGATCACATTATTAAAAACATGGTTTAATATGCTGGAATCAGTTTCTGGATTGAACATGTTTTATATCAATATATACATTGGAGCTTATAGTATAATATGAAACAATATAGTTCAAATCCATAAATGTTCATAGTGTAAAAATGTAATTACTTTAAATTACTATATTAAAATACCTAAAAAAATAGTAAATATCACAATTACATATTTATTAATTTTAAATTACTATATCAAATGTAGCTTAAATTTAGATATTTAATAATAATCACAGTCACACGAATTCATGGGAAAACCAATAGTCAGCAAAACTTAAAACTATGATTAATGTTTGCAATGATTATTCTAAAATACGTGTAAATTTAATTACTATCGTCATAAATTTACATTGAAACTTTAAATTCATTTAACCTATACAGTATCTTAAAACAGATAATAACTACAACCATCGAATTAAAGTTTAACACACATATTATATAAATCCCCACAAACTCAATCAAAATAACATAAACTTATAAACAAAACAACTCCGTATAACTTAACTACTCTAATCTTAAAAAATCTCAATGCATCCAAGACGTCAAATTTATAATCAAATAGGGTTACAAGTTGATGCACATATTGAAGCAGCAAACAATATAATATCCTTAATGAGGAGATTGAATGTTGAAATAGAAGGCAGAAACAATGAGATGAAGGAAATAACCAAACTACGAAGGTCAGAACTACGTGAAGAAGCTTTTGCATACAACATGATGCTGAATGAAAAAGACATTGAAATCCAGAAGGAACTAGATGTCATATTTAACAAAATAAAGGCAATTATCGATATGAAGATGGAAATTCTCCAAAATATTATAGAAATGTGAACAACATTTCAAGAAAATTGATTATTTTGGCAGATTATTTGAAGAAGAACTTTTTTGTATTTTACTATCTTCTTTTATTATCATTGTACTTTTTTAATAAAAAAATTATTAACGTAGTTAATGATTTATATTTTTAAGTATCAATTAATTGCACTTTTTTTTTATCTTTTTTTTTATTTTTATTTTTTTTTCTTGATAATTTACTTTCTTGTATAATAACAAATGTTCTTATACATAAAACAAGTATTTCGAATCATCAAAATCAGAATAAACAAAGTAAAAGAACATATAAATACAATTTTTATTGTTTTAGATATTATGTGATATTAAATTTAGAAATTAAGTGATATTTACTGTTTAATACAAATTTCAGATATTATGTGATATTAATTTGTATAAAATTCTTAGAAATGATCAATGTTACATTAAAATTTTAAATTAAAAATTAATATTATGTGATATTAGAAACTAGTAATATGCTTATGAACTCTACAAGTAAATAAAAATTAATTTTTAATAATATCACAATAAAAATTAATAATATCACAATAAATTTAATATAAGATACAAATATAAAATGATAATGTGATATTAAAAAAAATTATTTTGAAAAAGCATTAAATGTTATGCATTAAAAAATTCATTTCATGTCATAAATAATAATACTTTATGTCTTGTCATTGAAAAACTTAACACGTAAAAGTATAGATCCACAGTTAGAGTTATCACATCAGCAATAGTATAGGAGCAGAACAATAGTAAATAGCAAGGATATTGTCAAAAGCTAATGAGTATCAAAGAAATATAATCAAAAGTGAATTTAAAAATATTAGATATATGCTTATAAAATTGTTAAGTCATTAAAAATTAATGTTTTTAAAAATCGTTAAATTATGAAATATTGAATTCTAATGTTTATTAATAGTTTAATATCACAATCAAAATTTGTAGTTTTATATTAAAAAATTATATACAAATATTTTAACTTTAGAAAATTACAGTTAGTTGAAAATAAAAAGATGATACTTAACAAAAAAAATATTATTAATTCTTTTATGCAAATTAAAATTACAGTTAGTTAAAAATCATTTTTAAAAATATCTTCACTATCATATTTAACAAAAAAAAATTATTAATTCTTTTATGCAAATTAAAGACTTTATTTATTTGACTGAAGAATAGCCAACATATTGCATTTAATAAAATTAAAGAATTAACAACTACTATCTGACATATAATATTAAATACAACCTTATCCATATGTGTATATATATAATGTCATTACCATTGTGATATTTTATGAAACTTGTTAAGGTCAGAGATAATTTTGTTTTTCTTTTTAAGAGAACAAGGTGATTGTTTTTAAGTCTATATTATTATTGATTTTTTTTTTATTTTTACTTTTCATAATTATCATATGCGTTTTATTTTTCTTTTTTGCAGATATGAATATTATTTATCCAGGATATTTTGATTATGTTGCTTATTTATTATAAGAAACCTAGATATTTTACCGAAGATAAAGGATTGATTTTCACACGCAAGTACGAAACCTAAATATTTTACCGAATATTTAGGTATCTTGTATAATGTGTGTGGAGAACTACCTCAGCACGCTTTGAAGTAGAACAAGGCGATTATGTTCGTTGACTGGATAATGTATAAAAGTTATGATTGTATAGCTATGAAATGCGATTTTGTAAATTAATATAATTTACAAGTATAAAAGTTATGATTGTATAGCTATGATGATAATATATTTTAGTGTTAATGTTAATGTTCTTTTTATTTAATACATTTAATAATCATATTAAAAAAAAGTACGATATAATGAAACAAATTATAGTAAAAGAAATAATAAATTATGATATTAAAAAAAAAGTAAGATATAAAGAAACATATTATGGTACAAAAGAAATAATAAATTACAATTAATATAAAACTTTTTATTCTTGATGAATTAGGTAATTCTTGATGAAGAACGTCAAACTTGTAATATTATCATCTTCATTTTCTTCAGTATAATCATCTTCAAATTCCTTCAATTTCTTCATTTTCTTCAGTATAAGATTAGAAAAAAACAAATTGATAACATTATAAACTTCAAATGTTTAAAAAGTATTGTGTTTCTAAAATATAAATAAGAAATAATCAAAAACCGAGTGATTTTATCAAGGAATTCATTTTAATAAAAATATATGTATTCTATAATCAAAATGGTCAGCTAAAAAATATGTATTTAGATTGAAGTGACCATAATGCATAGCATCATTCGGTAGAATATCTAGATTTCATTTATAAAAAAGAGTAATCATAAAAACAATATTAAAAAGAAAGAAGAATAAAAGTAGAAAACAAAGAAGAAAACTTATTTGTACATAACAACAATCATTAAAAAGAATTACAAAGAAAGAAGACTTAAAAAATTAATAGCAAAGTCGTGAAGAAAAGATTTTTATAGCATATGATATTTATAGACACTTGAAAGCGTATGATATTTAAAAGTACAACTATTTACTTGAAAAGTTGTGAAAAAAGTAATAACATTTTTTATTATAAAAAGTTTATCATTTTGATAAGTTATTTTTTATTGCTTTATTAACAAAAATCTTAATATCAAAATAACTATCATTATATCAAAAAATTTTAATATAAACAAATACATACCATATAAACTTTATTAAAAACAAAAAAGATAAACTTACAAACTCAGAATATTAAAATAATAATAATAACTATACTATAACTTAATATCATAATACATAAAATAATAACGAATTAATATCAGAATACAATTTAAATAGCAGAATAAGAAAAAAAGGAATAATTGTCAAGCGAATAATAGGTACGTGTCAAATTGTCTAAAAATTAAGAATTAAATATCATAATAACAATAATGTTAATATCAAAATAGCTATCATTTTATCACAAATAAGAATCTTAATAACCATATTGACTTTATTAAAAACAAAAAAGCTTAACTTACGAGTTCAGGATGATAATAATAATAATAATAATAATAATAATAATAATAATAATAATAATAATAATAATAATAATAATAATAATAATAATAATAAT
>LBNU01015356.1:7840-26599 GCA_014162995.1 Artemisia annua
ATAATAGACATAAACTATTTCTTGCGTCCTTGCACCTGGAAGTCTTTCGGAGAACCATTCTTGAACTTGGAATACATTTCAATATCATCGTAGTGCTCGTAGACTTCATCAACTTCATCGACATACTCAACAATCTCAGCTTCAGCAGCAAACGAAACCCTCTTCAAAGGACTCTTCACTGTAGTAGTAAAAGAGCTAGAATGATCAAGAGCAGAAGAAGCCACGCTTGTAGAAGCACCATCATTGTGAGAACCACGCTCCCACAAACCATCACTAGTGTTATGCAATGGAACCGCATTAACACCCTTGATCCCCATAGATTCCACACCCCCAAAAGAAGTATGATCATCCACTTTTTCCGGCTGCCCAAATTGAGTGTGTCCATCCTCAACAGTAGCAGCCCCTAAATCACTCTTCAAAGCATCGTGAGATGTACCACTCGAATTAGAATCACCATTAGTAGGCTTAGCAGCCCCGGTATTAGGTGGTGTACCTTTATTCTTCTTCTTGGTAGCCGGTTTAGAAACAGGTTGGTATGAAAGTTTAGACTTAGTTGAAAACCCCCAGGTCCCTTTCTTACCCTTATCATTAGTCTGACCAGCCTTTGTAGCGTGAACCTTACCATCTTGTTGAGTCGAATCCTTTAAAAAGAGAGAGGATTTATTAAAATACCTAACATGCACAACAATGTGTTCAACTGACTAAGCCACAATGTAAACAAAAAGCAACAACAAGCAGAAACACAAAAGTAAATAGACATAATAACTATTTTCTTTTGCGTCTTACACCTGGAAGTCTTTCGAGAACCATTCCTGAACTTGAATTACATTTCAATATCATTGTAGTTCCGTAGACCTTCATCAAACTTCATCGACATACCTCAACAATCTCCAGCTTCACCAGCCAAACGAAACCCTCTTCAAAGGACTCTTCCACTGTAGTATAAACGAGCCTAGAATGATCAAGAGCAGAAGAAGCACGCTTGTAGAGCAGCCATCATTTGTGAGACCACGCTCCCACCAAACCATCACTGAGTGTTATGCAAGGGAACCGCATTAACACCATTTGATCCCATAGATTCCGACCCCCAAAAGAACGCATGATTCATCCACTTGTTCGCGGCTTGCCCAAGTTGAGTGTGTCCATCCCCAACCGTAGGCAAGCCCTAAATCTACTCTTCAAGCATCGTAGTGTACCACGTCGAATTAAGAAATCACTCTAGTAGGCTTATAGCAGCCCGGTATTAGTGGTGTACCTTTTATTCTTCTTCTTGGTAGCCGGTTTAGAAACAGTGTTGGTATGAAGTTTAGACTTATTGAAAACCCCAACGTCCCTTTCTTACCCTACATTAGTGCTGACCCAGCCTTTCCTGTAGCGTGAACCTCTAACCATCTTTGTTGAGTCAATTCTTAGTAGCCCGCTTATGCCGTAAGAGGACAACCCCGTCCATCATCATGATTGAACAAACACACCTAAGACACCACCAAGTGCCCACCATTCATACTCAACATTATAGAACTCAATATAACTACCCTCTACCCTTAGGTAAAGGGATTTTCAGCTTCAATTGATTCCAAAACATCCAAATCAGCCGATAATTCAATAAGTACCCGTGCATATGAATAACGTCCCAAGGATTCTTACACATATCATTAGTACCCGCATCAAACCGTATTATCCGCCCAATCGTTTGCAATCAAACTTACACCGGTTTTAGAGTATACAACGGATGGTATATTATGGATACGTAACCCAAACCGGTACCTTAGTTACTCTTCTTCCTTCTCAAGTCGCATATTAGGACACCCAAACATGTAGGAACAAAGGCGTTGATCGAATAAACCAAGGACCACCATTAAGCACTTTATTCATACCTTCAAGTGATGAGAACTTGAAAAAGAAGAAACCATTCCGCAATATCACCATGTTCAAAACCGAACCTTGCCAGAGCATGCTTGACATAATCTTCCACAATAGGAAACGCAATACTATTACAAATGAAATAACCGTATAATGAATTAGTAAGTTTCGAGCCACATATCATCCAACAACGGCCATTGGAAATAACTATCTTGACCCCAAACCAGCCTCCTCATTAATACCATCTGAATTTGCATCACGAGTTACTTTAGGAGCCACAAGAACCATCAGATCCTACAATGTTGTGGACCATCCAACACTAACGTAATCATGGATTCACATTAACCTTAGCCCCATGTACACCAAAGTAGCAGTACTATCATTACGATTAATAGTAGTGCTATCCAACTTCTCCCCTATGATATAATGAGGCCCTTCACCCACGTTATTAGTGACACCAACAGCAGCCTCACCACGACTAGGGTGTGCACCAACCCTAACTTGCTGCTGAGTTGAAGTAGAATCGTACCCAGCATCACCCTTCTTCAAACGAGCCATACATGCACTCAAAACATCCAAATTAACCACAGGATAGGGATTAGCAGTCCTTGTGGATTTCATCTCTCTATAACCCACTATCAACAACTTACAATACCCAAAAAACCAATCGGTTTACTTGCAAATAGATAAATAAAACGAAGCCCTAAAAGAGATCAGTTTTGCGATAATCACCAAAAATCCCCACCAGCAGAATCTTGAGCACAAGAAATAACGAATCCCTAAATTAAGATCGTGGAATGAAACCCTTAACCAAATCGTGATTTATAATGTGCAGCAAGAAACACAAGTCGACCCTATATAATTAAGTCATTAACCGACTTAAAAATAATAGGGGAACAACGAATTCAATCAAACCAAATTAAAAGAAATCGATTTTGAAGACCTTATATACATAAGGAATCATAAACCGACTTAAGAAGAATTAGATTGGATTAATGATTGAAAAACAAAAGTCGGCCAAACAAAAAACCCTAAAATAACGATTAACCCAAAATCACTCCAAGAACCCTAATTAAAACCACGAATCTGATCAAGCAAGTGATTATTACGAATAATAATCAATACCTTAACAGATTAATAGAAGAAAATCAGACTATCATCATGTAAAGGAATTTGTTATAGAAAAACCCTAAAGTTCTCTCTCTAGGGGCGATTTCAGGCCACCCCATTGCCGCCTCCTCTTCACCCTTTTTCCGGCCAAAAACCACCCCTAAATTCGCCTCTCTACATCTAAACGATCTCTGATTCGTTTAGTTTGTATGCAATCGACCTTAGGGATGTGTTATATTAAAGAGGAGGTAGGATTCGCCACCTAAACTAAACCCTTTACGATTTTATGTAAGTCGGTTTATAATCGATTTTTATTGAAGGGTTCCCTAATCGATCTTAAGCTTATCATTAAATCGTTTTTCCTTTAACGATTTTTTCTTATGATTGCTAGTTAGGGTTTTCATTAGCGATCTTTAATCCCTAACGGACCTCTATGCTTTCTTGTTTATCTAACCGCCTTGAGGGTTCGTATTCGGTTGGGATACTTTAAGTCGGCTGGGATTAATGGTATAAAGCCTATTTTTGGGTTTTTTGTTAAGGTCGACTTTAAGGTGTTTGTGGTTTCTTGTTGATGCTTTCACGCTATAACAGGATTCGATCTAGGATTCTGTTTACCATTCTCCTTGGAAGTAAACCCTTTGTTTGGGTTTGGTATATGCTTATGCTGTACGTTTATTATGATGGAAGTTGCTGGTTGTATGTTGAATGTGGGTTATGAGAGAGTGGTTTTCTGATCGTGTTTGGCAGCTTGGAATCAGATGTATACGAAACCCTTGTTAAGGGTTGTGGTTGCTGTTCTGCTACAACGATCTTCTTGTTGCAATGATGTTTATCATTGCTATTGCACGTTAGGGTACTTTGTCACCCTATGGTATGGTTCCTTATTCGTATTCATAGTAGAATTGATTGTGATCGATCTTTGGAATTGGCTACGAAGGATTGGATGTTAGGGTTTTCAAACCCTAGTCTATTGCTAGTTCGTGATACTGCTGCTGTTTACATGACCATGACGCTTGTGTATCGAATTTTATTATTGCTTTCAGTGCTTCTGGCTACTAATTGCATGCTAGGGTTTGTAAACGTTTCGTTGTTGCTGTTGATCGAATACGCTGGATGTTAGTGGAGCTATGGTTGTCAAGCTTCTGTTACGTGTTTTCCTTTAAAGATTACATGTCCTTAGGGCTGGTGTGAGTTTCATGTCTACTAATTTCAGCCTTGGTGTGATCATTGGAGAAGGGGTGCATTGTGACTTGATCATTGCGTGTCTTCAAATATCTCACTCGAATTGATTGGAAGATGGGATCAAGTTGTATATGCTCTATGTGGAAGTTAAGTTGGAAGGGTCTTGTTCAAAACCTTCTTATCAACAGATAGTAAGTTGAAGATCGCTTGGATGTTTATTCTTGGATCTTTCATGGAAGTTAAGAAGAACTACCAAAGTGAATTAGAAGGCTCAAGTGTTTCTTGAGTAGTTTTATCATGTATTATGTACTTGTCATTATTGGTAGTTTCTTTTTATTGTAAGTTATAGGAATGATGTTTCATTCTTATATATCGAGTCTGTAAGTGTCCTAAGGGACTGAGATGAGGGATACACCCTCATCCATTGTACTTCAATGTTTTTTGGTGTAATATATTTTACCAGGGTGAATTAACCCTTTTACCCAAAAAAAAATAGAAGAAAATCAAGGATTTGGATGGATTTTAAGAAAAACGATTAGAATGGAGGGTGGGTTTTTTGTCGCCACTTTAGAGAGAATTTTCTAGTAAGGATGGTATGGACAATGTGTTAGAGGCAGGACCGTGCTCTAAATCTTTGTTATTCTTCAACGATTTGATTCTGTAGTGAGTTATATCATCTACTTAATTATCTTTGCTGAATTAAACAATCGTTTTTAGGGTTTTTTTTGGATCTATCAACTGTTAGGGTTTCGTTTTTTCTCTTGATCGCATCTTAGGGTTCTTTTGCCGACCTTTTATTCCTTAAATCGCATCACTATCTTGTTATTGTTTAGGTCGGTTGGCATCAATCCTTTATATTTAACGATTAAAGGGCTTGTAATTAATCGATTCTATTATTATCCTTCTTGTGATTTGCGATTTATTGGTGGTGTGCTTGCTGCTGGTGATCATTACTTTCGAATCCCTTTCCTAGGGTTTGTTTGTGTAAGTTAATTTTGGTTGCTGGTTTCCTGGTTTTGTGTGCTTAACGACATACTAAATCTTTTTCAAGGTTTGGTTACATTATAATCGTTTGGTTCATAACCCTTTCTCTAGGTTTGTGTTTGCCGTGAGGTTGGAAGTTATTTGTGTTGATTTTGCTGTGGGGTTAGAGAGAGATGGAAAAAGGTTTTCTCAACAATTCGAATAGGGCTTCAATAAAGAATGATGGCAGTTCGGTGTTGAGTGAATTGGCTAAACGGGTTAAGAATATTGATGGTAAAATATTGAGGAAAGATGGAAAACCTATGATGCCGTATCGTTATGTTAAAAACAAAGAACCATCTATTGGTATTGTCGATGATGTTGCTGTTGACATAGTGAACAAGGATAGCAAGGCTAATAACAACGTTGATACAGTAGCTATAGTCGTGGAAAGCATCAAAGAGAAGAAGAAGGACGATTGTGAGGTGGGGTGTTCGAAACCCACTTCTGATGTGAGTGTGATTAGCCATGTTGCTGCTAGTACCACGAGTGATGAACATACTATACCCACGACCTGTGTGGGTTCTAAAGTCACGGAAGAAATAAATGATAATGATGTGGTTGATCTATCCTTGGCTGATGTTGTTATACCGCAGGAAGAAGTGGAAACGATTAGTGCATGATTTGAAAATTCACTTTATGGCTATTTTGTTGGACAAAGACCTGCGTTTCCTGTAGTACAAAACTTTGTTCGTAATGTTTGGAAGAAATACGGGCTGATGCATGTAATGATACATCAAGGGTTCTTTATGTTTCAGTTCTCCAATAGGGATGGTATGGAAAACGTTCTTAATCAAGGTCCTTGGCGAATTAGGTCAATCCCATTAATACTCCATGTTTGGAATCCTAATTCTGATTTGATTAAAGAAGACATAAAGAAGGTCCCTGTGTGGGTTAAATTATATAATGTGCCGGTGGTGGCATATTCGCTGGTTGGGCTAAAAATGATCACGGCTAAATTGGGATGAATTCTTATGTTTCATGAACACACGAGTAATATGTGTCTTAATTCGTGGGGAATGAATTCATATGCAAGAGTTTTAGTTGAGATTTCAGCGGACAATGATTTTGTGGAATCACTTGTAGTGGCAGTCCCTATTCCAAAGACAAAGGAGCATCGAATGGTTAAAATTGATATTGAATTTGAGTATAAACCTCCCCGTTGTTCTGTATGCAAATTGTTTGATCATGTGGATAAGGAGTGCCATAAGAAGCTGATTAAGGGTGACCGGAGAATGAGTGTGGATGCTGGTCTTGGGTCTAATAAGCATAATTCAAAGGTTGGTAACAAGGTTAAGGTCTCGGGTAAGCCTAAATTTATTTATAGACCTGTTGCTAAGCCTAGTAATCAAAACCAGGCTATTACTTCCATACCGAAGGATAATTCTACTCCTAAGGTCACTAATGAGATCACTAATGAGGTCATTAATGAGGTCATTAATGAGGAAACTCCTAATGATCAATCTGATCCTCCTTTGGTGAATAATGAAGTGAATGAGTTTGGTTATTTTAAAGATAACGTTGATCTTGGTAAGCTTAGGAGTGCTATGGAGGATATTTGGGAAAAGAATAAGATGCTTGATCTTGCCGATAACTCTTCTAACGTAGTGGATGTTGGAGATGGCGCTGATGTGCATATTAATAAGGTAACTTCTAACAGCCCCATTACTACAACGTTGGAGGAAGGAATGAATACTTTTAAAGCTCGTGAGATTTCTGCTAATACTGTAAGTTTGGTTGAACCACTTGTGAGTGTACTTCCCTCTACTTCTGCTACTAAGAGGACCAACCAGTTTTCTAAGGTTGGTGAGATTGATGATTCGGATAGTGTTTTTTGGGTAAAAGGGTTTATTCACCCTGGTAAAATACATTACACCAAAAACGTTGAGGTACAATAGGGTGAGGGTGAAATCCCTCACCTCAGTCCCATAGGACACTTACAGACTCGAAGATAAGAATGACACCTCATTCTTATAACTTACATGATAAAAAAACATACCAACCAACATGCACAACATGTGCAACTTACAATAAAATAAACCTACCAATAATGACAAAGTACTTAAAAATTACAATACTACTCAAGCAAAAACTTGAGCCTTCTATATCATTCTGGTGGTCCACTTAAACTTCCATGAAGAATCCATGTTATCCAAGCATTCTTCAACATAACATAGGGATTTGCACCCTAATAAAGCAGCTACGATCCCGTGCATTAAATAAAACCATTAAATGAAGATCGAACCACCCATAAACGATCCATAGACAAAAGAATTACTATTGATCGAGTCAAGGATTTTTGAATAAGATACCCAAGAAACTTAACTTACATATACCAAACTCCAAACCACCATAGTAGTCCAAAACTTCCAGCGTCGCCCAAATAAACAATATCATGGTCCTCAAATTGAAAATACAGTTCACAAGTTTCACACAACGGTTGGTGAAAGACTCTAAAACCACGGATAGAGTAGCAAGCTCATCACTCGCTCCAAAAGTGTATGTTGAGGTGCAAAACTGAACACCAATAAGAAGACCAACAAAATTGTATAAACCCAACGCACATCCCCAATAGCAGCTCCTAACTATCATAAACCACTCGTAAAAGCTCCTATCCATTAAAGCGTAGAAGCATGATGATAGCTATAGGCTTAACTCCTTAAACTCAGCAGATAATAACCCTAACAATGGGTTTCAATAATAAAGCACAGCCACCAGCATAATCAACTTCAACATAAATCTATCCCAACAGAACCTTTAACAATACTAGCAAGCTAAATGATCAAAAAGCTAGTAACATTAACGAATTTCAGCAGCTATATGACCATACAAACCCTAGCATCGACAATAAGCCACGATTCACCACCCAAGAATAGTAAACCAGCAGCACCACCATAGTAACCATGAAACAGTAATAGGGTTTAACCCTAACATGCCAAGAAACGATCATCAACATGATAAAAAATAGTAGCAAGATCGATGAGTACCAGTAGGGTTTTTGAATAAGATCCCTAAAACTTAACTTACATCTCTCTCAACCCACGTGCCAAACACCAGCATCCTGATTAGAACACCCAAATAATCAACAAACCCTACTCGGGTTACCAGCAGATCCAACAAACCCTAGAGGGTTTACCATAACGAACAAAGGATCGTTGATGTGGAAATAAACATATTAAATATCTAGCGATCCAATAACCATCAAAACCCTAACCAACGATTTAATCAAAATCGTTTAGGGTAAATAGCAAAATCCAGATCTAAACCTTTATAATGATGTGAATGTCGGTTATGGTTTAGAAAAGGAAAACCCAATAGCAGCCGCCATATATTAGATCAAAAACCCTTACTTGGATTATGATCAAACAAAAGGCGGCCAAACCCTAATAAAGATAATACCGATTATAAGGTCGGTTATGAATTACAATCAAACCCTAATCGAATTAAAAACGAAAAGGGAATTAAGGTTAAACAAGGAGGAGATCCGATTATATAAGAATGATAAACAAACACCAACCACCCTCAATAGAATATAATCAATCCTAATCGTATTGCATACCCAAGATGAGTAGAGAGGACGAATTAGGATTAAAAATATGACCGAATTATGGAGGGTGGTGGCGGCCGGATTTCTCCAAGGGGAGAGAGAGCTTCTATTAGTATTAATATGTTTGTTGAAATAAACGTACACACATTTGCCCCTCGTAAAAAGCTTTAGACTAAATCGGTAAAAGCTCAAAATGAGTAGAGCTTACACGAGTTTGAGCCTAGGTTGCGATTATTTGATAATTAAGCTTGAACCCGAGTTATAAATATAAAGATCTCCTAGACCCGCAAGGCTAAATGAGTCTCATAAGTATACACATATATATGTTGTGTATACATATAACTATGTATAAACGAGCTTCTAATAAATAAACGAGTTTGAACATAGTGTGTTTGACAAGTCGAATTCGAGCCGAGTTTAAAGTTAGATTAAAGTTGAAATTATTAAATTTAAGGTGTTCATGGGTTCGGTTATCAGATTGTTTGGTTTATTCGGCTCGATTAGTTCAAGTAAAATGATTTTCTTGGTAAAACCGAAAACGAACCGAATCAAAAACTTATTATGAATTCGGTTTGGTTTTCGACCCGAATTAAATAATTTATATATATTTTTCATTTTTTTCATTTGATTATATAGATTTTTAGAAGAAAAAAAAATAAAAAATGGCAAGCTTAAAAAAATGTTGTATTTATACTATGAAAGTGTTTAAATAATTTTTTTATATAAATATAAAAATATAAATAAAAATATTTATTTATGTGAATTTGGTTTTCATTTTGCTAAACTATATCCAAAACTAAAAACCGAATATTTTATTTTGATGATTCGGATAGTGAAGATGAGGTTCTTAACACTTTTGATGAGTCTGCGAATTTATTTGATATGCCTATTGGTACTTTCTCATCGTAAGGTGGTGGAGGTGATCAAGAAGATTACTATGATTATGATGACTTCAATGATCAACTATACGATCTTCCAGGACGGTTGGGTGCATTTTATGAAGATATAAAGCTCCAAGGGCGAGTCAGGAAGTAGTTGATCTTCTATAGTCCAGTTTTACCTATGTGGTAGTGTTTCTTTCTTATTTTTAAGAAATGGTAGTGTCTTGTTATTTATGTATGCATTTTCGCCTATGTAACGGGCTTAGGTATGGGATTTCACCCATATCCATTGTACTTCAACGTTTCTTTTGGTTTGTTTGGTAAGTTATAAGAATGGTCTGTCATTCTTATATAAGAGTCTGTAAGTGTCCTAAGGGACTGAGATGAGGGATGTCACGCTCATCCGTTGTACTTCAATGTTTTTTTTGGTGTAATGCAATTTATCGGGGTGAATTAACCCTTTTACCCAAAAAAAGACAAATTGCCCTGATA
The DNA here is from genome assembly GCA_014162995.1 of Artemisia annua. Classification (NCBI taxonomy): domain Eukaryota; kingdom Viridiplantae; phylum Streptophyta; class Magnoliopsida; order Asterales; family Asteraceae; genus Artemisia; species Artemisia annua. Next base: position 17,936 of record LBNU01015356.1, read on the forward strand.
AAGTTAGCCTTTAGGGAAAACGGATCTCATCATGTAAGTGACAATTGCTCTTATCAGGTGTGCAAGCATTAGGGACAACGACTATCAACATGTAAAGGGCAATTACTCTCATCAAGTGAGCAAGCGTTTAGGGACAACGGCTCCCATAAAGTAAGGTATACTTGCTCTCAACAAGTGAGCCTTTAGGGACAACAACTCTTATCATTTATGGGACAAATTGCCCTCATAAAGTTAGCGTTTAGGGACCACGGATCTCATCATGTAAGTGACAATTATTCTTATCAATTGTGCATGCATTAGGGGCAACGGCTATCTTCATGTAAAGGGCAATTGCTCTCATCAAGTAGTCATGCGTTTAGCGACAACGGCTCCCATAAAGTAAGGTACAATTGCTCTCAACAAGTGAGCCTTTAGGGACAACAACTCTTATCATTTATGGGACAAATTGCCCTCATAAAGTTAGCGTTTAGGGACCACGGATCTCATCATGTAAGTGACAATTATTCTTATCAATTGTGCATGCATTAGGGGCAACGGCTATCTTCATGTAAAGGGCAATTGCTCTCATCAAGTAGTCATGCGTTTAGCGACAACGGCTCCCATAAAGTAAGGTACAATTGCTCTCAACAAGTGAGCCTTTAGGGACAATGGCTCATATCATGTAAGGGACAAATTGCCCTCATAAAGTTAGCCTTTAGGGAAAACAGATCTCATCATGTAAGTGACAATTGCTCTTACCAAGTGTGCAAGCATTAGGGACAACGGCTATCAACATATAAAGGGAAATTGCTCTCATCAAGTGAGCAAGCGTTTAGGGACAACGGCTCCCATAAAGTAAGGTATAATTGCCCTCAACAAGTGAGCCTTTAGGGATAACGGCTCTTATCATGTAAGGGACAAATTGCCCTCATAAAGTTAGCCTTTAGGGACAACGGATCTCATCATGTAAGTAACAATTGCTGTTATCAGTTGTGCAATCATTAGGGGCAACGGCTATCATCATGTAAAGGGCAATTACTCTCATCAAGTGGGTAAAGGGGAGTACATTACTCTCATCAAGTGAGCATGCGTTTAAGGACAACGCCTCAAATAAAGTAAGATACAATTGCTCTCAACAAGTTAGCATTTAGGGACAACGGCTCTTATCATGTAAGGGACGAATTGCCCTCATAAAGTTAGCCTTTAGGGACAACGGATCTCATCATGTACTGACAATTGCTCTTATCAAGTGTGCAAGCATTAGGGACAATGGCTATCATCATGTAAAGGGCAATTGCTCTCATCAAGTGAGCAAACGTTTAGGGACAACGGCTACCATAAAGTAAGGTATAATTGCTCTCAACAAGTGAGCATTTAAGGACAACGGCTCTTATCTACATTGCCTTTTTATCGGGAGTATTTCAATCGGAAATCCCTTTTGCCTAGACATCATGTAAGTGACAATTGCTCTTATCAATTGTGCTAGCATTAGGGACAACGACTATCATCAAGTAAAGGGCAATTACTCTCATCAAGTGAGCATGCGTTTATGGACAACGGCTCCCATAAAGTAAGGCACAATTGCTCTCAACAAGTGAGCCTTTAGGGACAACGACTCTTATCATGTAAGGGACAGTTTGCTCTCATAAAGTTAGCCTTTAGGGATAACGGATCTCATCATGTAAGTGACAATTGCTCTTATCAAGTGTGCAAGCATTAGGGACAACGGCTATCAACATGTAAAGGGCAATGTCTCTCATCAAGTGAGCAAGCGTTTAGGGACAACGGCTCCCATAAAGTAAGGTATAATTGCTCTCAACAAGTGAGCCTTTAGGGACAACGGCTCATATCATGTAATGGACAAATTACCCTCATAAAGTTAGCCTTTATGGACAACGGATCTCATCATGTAAGTGACAATTGTTCTTATCAATTGTGCAAGCATTAGGGGCAACGGCTATCATCATATAAAGGGCAATTGCTCTCATCAATTAAGCATGCGTTTAGGGACAACAGATCCCATAAAGTAATGTACAATTGCTTTCAACAAGTGAGGCTTTAGGGACAACGGCTCTAATCATGTAAGGGAAAAATTGCCCTCATAAANTGTAAGTGACAATTGTTCTTATCAATTGTGCAAGCATTAGGGGCAACGGCTATCATCATATAAAGGGCAATTGCTCTCATCAATTAAGCATGCGTTTAGGGACAACAGATCCCATAAAGTAATGTACAATTGCTTTCAACAAGTGAGGCTTTAGGGACAACGGCTCTAATCATGTAAGGGAAAAATTGCCCTCATAAAGTTAGCCTTTAGGGAAAACGGATCTCATCATGTTAGTGACAATTGCTCTTATCAAGTGTGCAAGCATTAGGGACAACGGCTATCAACATATAAAGGGCAATTGCTCTCATCAAGTGAGCCTTTAGGGACAACGGGTCTTATCCTGTAAGGGAGAAATTGCCCTCATAAAGTTAGCCTTTAGGGACAACGGATCTCATCATGTAAGTCACAATTGCTCTTATCAGTTGTGCAATCATTAGGGGCAACGGCTATCATCATGTAAAGGGCAATTACTCTCATCAAGTAAGCATGCGTTTAGGGACAACGCCTCCCATAAAGTAAGATACAATTGCTCTCAACAAGTTAGCCTTTATGGACAATGGCTCTTATCATGTAAGGGACGAATTGCCCTCATAAAGTTTTTTTTGGATAAAAGGGATGTTTCACCTTGGTAAAATATATTACACTAAAAACATTGAAGTACAAAGGATGATGGTGTATCCATCATCTCAGTCCCATAGGACACTTACATGCAAAACAAGTAACCAAACCAACTATATAAGAATGACAGGCCATTCTCATAACAAACACAATAAGACAATACTACCTATGACGACCCTTAGGGCGACTATCAATACCATGTGCAGGAAAATCATAATCATAGCCATCATAGGACTTCAAATCATCTAGATAACCAGCTCCCGGCATGACCTCAGGTATACACACTTCATCATCCGACGAACCAGCTAATGACAAGGATGAACTTTCCTTCCGTGTAGAAATATTGTGGGTCTTAGAGTATTGATCCCACAAACTTCCATCAACACTTTTCGCAGGTACGCCACTAGTAGAGACTTCACATACGGTATCCGTCTTGTCACTATCATGTGATACCTCCACCACCACCTTGCTCGGACCAGCATCACCCTATGACACACCAGAAGCAACACCAATAGAATCATCCTTTGAAGGCTGATCCAAAGGAGCAACCTCCAAATTACGTTTAGTATTATTGGCATTCTTCTTAGTAGTAGGTTTAGAAACAGGTTTGTATTCAAAGTTAGACTTTGGTTTGAAATACCGAAGCCGTTTTTTTTGGGTAAAAGGGTTAATTCACCCCGGTAAGGGCAATTGCTCTCATCAAGTAAGCATGCGTTTAGGGACAACGGCTCCCGTAAAGTAAGGTACAATTGCTTTCAATAAGTGAGCCTTTAAGGACAACGGCTCTTATCATGTAAGGGACAAATTGCCCTCAAAAAGTTAGCCTTTAGGGAAAACAGATCTCATCATGTAAGTGACAATTGCTCTTATCAAGTGTGCAAGCATTAGGGACAACGGCTATCATCATGCAAAGGGCAATTACTCTTATCAAGTGAGCATGCGTTTAGGGACAACGCCTCCCATAAAGTGAGCCTTTAGGGACAACGGCTCTTATCATGTAACGGCAAAAATTGCCCTCATAAAGTTAGCCTTTAGGGAAAACGGATCTCAACATGTAAGTGACAATTGCTCTTATCAATTGTGCAAGCATTAGGGGCAACGGCTATCATCATGTAAAGGGCAATTGCTCTCATCAAGTGAGCATGCGTTAGGGACAACGGCTCTCGTAAAGTAAGGTACAATTGCTCTCAACAAGTGAGCCTTTAGGGACAACGACTCTTATCATGTAAGAGACAAATTTCCCTCATAAAGTTAGCCTTTAGGGAAAAAGGATCTCATCGTGTAAGTAATAATTGATCTTATCAAGTGTGCAAGCATTAGGGACAACGAGTATCAACATGTATAGGGCAATTGCTCTCATCAAGTGAGCAAGCGTTTAGGGATAACGGCTCCCATAAAGTAAGGTATAATTGCCCTCAACAAGTAAGCCTTTAGTGACAACGGCTCTTATCATGTAAGGGACAAATTGGCTTCATAAAGTTAGCCTTTAGGAACAACGTATCTCATCATGTAAGTGACAATTGTTCTTATCAAGTGTGCAAGCATTAGGGATTACGGCTATCAACATATAAAGGGCAATTGCTCTCATCAAGTGAGCAAGCGGTTAGGGACAATGGCTCCCATAAAGTAAGGTATAATTGCTCTCAACAAGTGAGCCTTTAGGGACAACGGCTGTTATCATGTAAGGGACAAATTGCCCTCATAAAGTTAGCCTTTAGGGACAACGGATCTCATCATGTAAGTGACAATTGCTCTTATCAGTTGTGCAATCATTAGGGGCAACGGCTATCATCATGTAAAGGGCAATTGCTCTCATCAAGTGAGCATGCGTTTAGGGACAACGCCTCCCGTAAAGTAAGATACAATTGCTCTCAACAAGTTAGCCTTTAGGGACAACGGCTCTTATCATGTAAGGGACAAATTGCCCTCATAAAGTTAGCGTTTAGGGACAACGGATCACATCATGTAAGTGAAAATTGCTCTTATCAAGTGTGCAAGCATTAGGGACAATGGCTATCATCATGTAAAGGGCAATTGCTCTTATCAACTGAGCAAACATTTAGGGACAACGGCTATCATCATGTAAAGGACAATTGCTCTCATCAAGTGAGTAAGCGTTTAGGGATAACGGCTCCCATAAAGTAAGGTATAATTGCTCTCAACAAGTGAGCCTTTAGGGACAACGGCTCTTATCATGTAAGGGACAAATTCGCCTCATAAAGTTAGCCTTTAGGGACAACGGATCTCATCATGTAAGTGACAATTGTTCTTATCAATTGTGCATGCATTAGGGGCAACGGCTATCTTCATGTAAAGTGCAATTGCTCTCATCAAGTAAGCATGCGTTTAGGGACAACACCTCCCGTAAAGTAAGATACAATTGCTCTCAACAAGTTAGCCTTTAGGGACAACGGCTCTTATCATGTAAGGGACGAATTGCCCTCATAAAGTTAGCCTTTAGGGAAAACGGATCTCATCATGTAAGTGACAATTGTTCTTATCAATTGTGCATGCATTAGGGGCAACGGCTATCTTCATGTAAAGTGCAATTGCTCTCATCAAGTAAGCATGCGTTTAGGGACAACACCTCCCGTAAAGTAAGATACAATTGCTCTCAACAAGTTAGCCTTTAGGGACAACGGCTCTTATCATGTAAGGGACGAATTGCCCTCATAAAGTTAGCCTTTAGGGAAAACGGATCTCATCATGTAAGTGACAATTTCTCTTATCAAAGGTGCAAGCATTAGGGACAACGGCTATCATCATGTAAAGGGCAACTGCTCTCATCAAGTGAGCAAGCGTTTAGGGACAACGACTCCCATAAAGTAAGGTACAATTGCTCTCAACAAGTGAGCCTTTAGGGACAACGGCTCTTATCTTGTAAGGGATAAATTGCCCTCATAAACTTAGCCTTTAGGGACAACGGATCTCATCATGTATGTGACAATTGCTCTTATCAAAGGTGCAAGCATTAGGGACAATGGCTATCATCATGTAAAGGGCAATTGCTCTCATCAAGTGAGCAAGCGTTTAGGGACAACGACTCCCATAAAGTAACGTACAATTGCTCTCAACAAGTGAGCCTTTAGGGACAACGGCTCTTATCTTGTAAGGGATAAATTGCCCTCACAAACTTAGCCTTTAGGGACAACGAATCTCATCATGTAAGTGACAATTGCTCTTATCAAAGGTGCAAGCATTAGGGACAACGGCTATCATCATGTAAAGGGCAATTGCTCTCATCAAGTGAGCAAGCGTTTAGGGACAATGGCTCCCATAAAGTATGGTACAATTGCTCTCAACAAGTGAGCATTTAGGGACAATGTCTCTTATCTTGTAAGGGACAAATTGCTCTTATCAAGTGTGCAAGCATTAGGGACAACAAGAAACCCTAAAAGTTCTCTCCCTTGGCGATTTTTTTAAACCCTTCTGTCCAAATCGTTTTTCACCCTTGTCCTTCTAATTCCTGTGGTTTATGCAATGATTTGATTTGTTTTAGTGATTACCATTCGTGTTTTTCATTATTCTGATTATTGATGCTTAATTCGCATTGATTGCTGGTTCTTGGTGATTTATTCTTAGGGTTTAGTCAAATCGATCTTGGTTTTATCCCTAATATCTAATCGTTTGTTGTTAGGGTTTTAAACCGCCTTTGGTTTTCTTGATCGTTCCTTATTTATATCTTAATTCTAAGTCGGTTTCTCTGACTTATATATATTTAGGATTGATCTTGTACTTGCTGCATATATTTAATCAATTTTTGGTTAATGGTATTCATTCAACGATTCTCTTCTTAGGGATTTGTTTTACTTTGTGCGCAAGTTTACTGCTGGTGCTTAATTCTATACTAAACTCGTTAGGGTTTGGTGTTTATTCTATCGTGTATTGGTGATTTTGGGTGTTATTGATTAACAAACTTCTTCCTTGGGGTTTGGTACATTCTGATTTGCAAGTAACCTGAGTTAAGGTTTCGTTCCCATAGAAGTGCACTTGGTTGATTGTACGTGGGTTTGCTGCTGTTAGTATTATTGTTTGTGGGTTAAGAGAGATACGGATTCAGGGTTGTTGAACGGTAAGAAGCCGTCTAAGGTTATTGGGTTGGCTGCTAAGATTAACAATATCAGTGGCAAGGTACTTGTTAACGATGGTAAGCCATTGAAGTCTATCTTGATAAGTGCAGGTTTGGGTTGAAAAACGGGGAGTTTTGCTCTTCCTATTGATCATGATCCCGTTGGTTCTGATTCAAGCATTGCTATACAACAAGGGGTGAGGTTAGATAGTACTAAAATTAATGTTCCTAAGGCTACTACTGTTGTTGAATCTGATTCGTTGGGGGCTGCCACTGTTGGTACGTCTAAGGAACATGGGGTAAGGATTGCTAGTACTCCTTTGGATGTTCATAATAATGATTTAAGTAATGTTGTTGGTATAGACGGGGCTAGGGAGTATGACCTTGTTGATCATGCTAATGGGTTATCTATGGCTACGTCTATTGAAGATGGTCCACGTCATGTAGGACCTGTTGGTTCTTGTGAACCTAAAGTACCTCGTGTATCACAATCTGCTGGCATTAATGAGGTTACTAGTTCGGGTTCAAAAGTTGTTATTCCAATGGCCGTTGTTGATGATATGTGCTCTAAACTTACTAATTCATTATACGGTTATTTCATTGGTCAAAGAATTGCATTTCCTATTGTGGAAGATTATGTCAAGCATGCTTGGGCAAAGTTCGGATTTGAACATGTTATATTGCGGAATGGTTTCTTCATTTTCAAGTTCTCATCACTTGAAGGTATGAATAAAGTTCTTAATGGTGGTCCTTGGTTTATTAGATCTACGCCTTTATTCTTACATGTTTGGGTGCCTAATATGAGGCTGGAGAAGGAGAAGATTACTAAGGTACCGGTTTGGGTACGTATCCATAATATACCTTCCGTTGTATACTCTAAAGCCGGTATTAGTTTGATTGCAAAACAGTTGGGGCGGATAATACGGTTTGATGTGGGTACTAATGATATGTTTAAGAATCCTTGGGGACGTTATTCATATGCAAGGGTACTTATTGAATTATCGGCTGGTTTGGATGTTTTGGAAGTTCTTGATGTCGAGTATGAATCCTGCTTCAAGATTTTTTCCGGCCATCCTCCTCCCCCCATTCCGATCAGATCCAATCATTCCATTCCAACCGCCTCTCTATTATTATTTATAATATGCAATCGGTTGTGATGGATGTGTCTTTATGGGAGGGGTTGTGTCGTGGTTATTGATCTATATCTTGTGAAATCGCTGCCAATTACTAAACCCTAATCGTTTTCTGTTTAAGTCGGTTCCTTAATCGACCCTTTATTAGGGTTTGGTTTTTTGATTTATCTTTTAACCCTAAACGATTCCTGTTAATCCTTAATGATTTCTGCTACTGTTCGATCGGTTTTAGGGTTTTACTGTTCGATCGTATTGCTGTTACATGGGATATTTTTCATACGATCTACTTGCTTGGTGTATGCAGCATGTTCATGCTTGTGAATTCAGTCGGTTTTCATGATCGGCTTTACTTTACATGCTGTGGTATGGGTGTTTTGATGAGCTTACTGATTACGAAACCTTCTTTAGGGTTTGTATATTATTCGTTTTTGCTGGTGATTTTGGATCTGGTTGTCTCTTGGAAGTCAATCCTTGGCAAGGGGTTGTTTGGTGTTCATTGCTTGTGTGTGATATGCTGCTTGGAACGTGGGTTTGGGAGAGATAGAAGTTAAGTTTGAGGGCAACTTATTCAAAAACCCTAGTTCGATTGTTGATTGTTGAAAGGTGGATCGGTCTATACAACATGGTATTTTTATGAATCGATGATACCTTTTCTGGAAGTTAGGGTTCTTTACAGGAATCCTATGATTGTTTTTTCACTTGATCCTAGTAAACCTCCCAGCAATCCGTCCCCACAATTGAATGATATCCGTTGTTAC
>LBNU01015356.1:26608-58985 GCA_014162995.1 Artemisia annua
ATGCCCTGGTACTTTATGATACTTTATCCTCTGGGTTTGGATCGTTGTGATATAGCTTGTCTATGGTTTGTTAAGGGGTGTGGTTCAACCCTGAATTGGTAGTCTATGGGGCTGGTTGGTTCTGGGCATGTTGTCTCACTCAACTTTCTTTACTTGATGCTACAGAATTGATGTGGGTGATTGATGTTGAGGGTTTGTAAAACCCTTGTGCTGGTCTGATGGCAGGTTGTATTTACCTTGGCTTTGCACTTTGATCTTTTGCATTTGGCTTGCTTAAAATGGTAATAACTGATCATGTCATAGTGTTTGCTTAGTAGTACCTTGTGATCGATTTGTATTTCGGGCTGAATTCTATTGGGTGATTGGTACGCTACTGTGGAAGTTAAGTTATATGGGGACTCTTGTTGCAACAGAGACCCCATATACCACGATGCCATGCACCTTGCGTACTTATGATTCTATTTTAGTGTTTTAATGGCGATTGGGGGTTGGTCGGCTGGGTGTTTGTGGTGTTTTGATATACAAACAGGATTGTATGTTGAAGATCGCTTTGGAGTTTTCTATGTGGATCTTTGGAGAGTTAAAGTGGGACCGGGCCAGAGTGATTTAGAGGCCAGAGTGTTTTTGAGTAGTATTGTCATGTTTATGTACTTATGTCATTATAAAGGCTAACTTTATGAGGGCAATTTTTCCCTTCCATGATAAGAGCCGTTGTCCCTAAAGGCTCACTTGTTGAGAGCAATTGTACCTTACTTTATGGGAGCCGTTGTCCCTAAATGCTTGCTCACTTGATGAGAGCAATTGCCCTTTACATGATGATAGCCGTTGTCCCTAATGTTTGCACACTTGATAAGTGAAATTGACACTTACATGATGAGATCCGTTGTTCCTAAAGGCTAACTTTATGAGGGCAATTTCTCCCTAACATAATAAGAGTCTTTTTTTTTTTTTGGGTAAAAGGGATTCACCCTGGCAAAATATATTAATCACAGAAAAATGTTTAAGTACAATGGAATGTGGCTGACATGCCACATTAACCTCAAGCAAACGCTTGAAACAACCAACAAACTACCACTCGTGTGCTAATGACAGGCCAAAAGCACAACAAACCTAGTTACATATCAAGAACTAACTAGGAATAAAACCAAGAGGAATCATAAATCCTGTGAACGTCACACTTCCAACCAGCAGCAGCAAAAAACAAAGCTTCCATAATCCGTAAATAGCTCCAACTTGAAAAGCACCATATCTTTGCGGCAACAAATGACCAGATGGTGTTAACTCCTGTGAGATGTGAATCATTGAAAATAATGGATTTGATGTCTTCTTTACCAATGGAGGTTTCAACTAAGCCAAAACTTTTGTATCAACCTGTTTCTAAACCGGCTACCAAGAAGAAGAATAGAGGTACACAACTTGATTTGGGGGCTGTTATTAAGCCTACAAATGATGATTCTACTTCGATTGGTACATCTAAGGATGCGTTGAAGAGTGATTTTGGGTCTACTAAGGCTGTGGGTGGGGTACTAACTCAACTTGAGCAGCTTGAACCTGTGGATACTCATGCTTCTTTTGGAGGTGTGGAAACCGTGGGGGAAGGTTGTGCTAATATGGTACCATTGCATAGCACTACTGAAAGTTTGTGGGAGAATGGTTCTCACAATGATGTTGCTTCTACAAGCGTGGCCTATTCTAATCTTGCTACTTCTAGCTCGTTTATTGTTACAAGTGAAGTAGTGAAGAGTCATGTGAAGAGGGTTACGTTCGTTGATGAAGTTGATGAAGTCTATGAGTACTACGATGATATTTTAAGTTATTCCAAGTTCAAGAATGGTTCTTCGGGAGATTTCATGGTGCAGGGACGCAAGAAGAAATAGTTATTTTCATGTCATTCATTTTTTGTGTTTCTTGCTTAGTAGGTTGCTTTGTTTAGCATGTTTTTTTGGTCAGTTGCACATGTTGTGCATGTTAGGTGGTAAGTTTTTATTATGTAATTTATAAGAATGGTGTGTCATTCTTATATTCGAGTCTGTAAGTGTCCTAAGGGACTGAGGTGAAGGATATCACCCTCACCTTATTATACGTCAACGTTTTTTGGAGTAATGAATTTTACCGGGGTGAATAAACCCTTTTAACAAAAAAAAGCATTAGGGACAACGGCTATCATCGTGTAAAGGGAAATTGCTCTCATAAAGTGAGCAACCGTTTAAGGACAACGGCTCCCATAAAGTAAAGTACCATTGCTCTCAACAAGTGAGCCTTTAGGGACAACGGCTTTTATCATGTAAGGAACAAATTGGCCTCATAAAGTTAGCCATTAGGGACAACGGATCTCATCATGTAAGAGACAATTGCTCTTATCAAGTGTGTAAGCATTAAGGACAACGGCTATCATCGTGTAAAAGGCAATTGCTCTCATCAAGTGAGCAACCGTTTAAGGACAACGGCTCCCACAAAGGAAGGTACAATTGCTCTCAACAAATGAGCCTTTAGGGACAACGGCTCTTATCATGTAAGGGACAAATTGGCCTCATAAAGTTAGCCATTAGGGACAACGGTTCTCATCATGTAAGTGATAATTGCACTTATCAAAGGTGCAAGCATTAGGGACAATGGCTAACATCATGTAAAGGGTAATTGCTCTCATCAAGTGAGCAAGCCTTTAGGGACAACGGCTCCCAAAAAGTAAGGTGCAATTGCTCTCAATAAGTGAGCCTTTAGGGACAACGGCTCTTATCATGTAATGGAGAAATTGCCCTCATAAAGTTAGCCTTTAGGGACAACGGATCTCATCATGTAAGTGACAATTCCTCTTATCAAGTGTGCAAGCATTAGGGACAACGGCTATCATCGTGTAAAGGGCAATAGCTCTCATCAAGTGAGCAACTGTTTGAGGACAACGGCTCCCATAAAATAAGGTACAATTGCTCTCAACAAGTGAGCCTTTAGGGACAACGGCTCTTATCATGTAAGGGACAAATTGCCCTCATAAAGTTAGCCTTTAGGGACAACGGATCTCATCATGTAAGTGACAATTGCTCTTATCAAGTGTGCAAGCATTAGGGACAACGGCTATCATCATGTAAAGGGCAATTGCTCTCATCAAGTGAGCAAGCGTTTAGGGACAACGGCTCCCATAAAGTAAGGTACAATTGCTCTCAACAAGTGAGCCTTTAGGGACAACGGCTCTTATCATGTAAGGGACAAATTGCCCTCATAAAGTTAGCCTTTAGGGACAACGGATCTCATCATGTAAGTGACAATTGCTCTTATCAAGTGTGCAAGCATTAGGGACAACGGCTATCATCATGTAAAGGGCAATTGCTCTCATCAAGTGAGCAAGCGTTTAGGGACAACGGCTCCCATAAAGTAAGGTACAATTGCTCTCAACAAGTGAGCCTTTAGGGACAACGGCTCTTATCATGTAAGGGACAAATTGCCCTCATAAAGTTAGCCTTTAGGGACAACGGATCTCATCATGTAAGTGACAATTGCTCTTATCAAGTGTGCAAGCATTAGGGACAACGGCTATCATCATGTAAAGGGCAATTGCTCTCATCAAGTGAGCAAGCGTTTAGGGACAACGGCTCCCATAAAGTAAGGTACAATTGCTCTCAACAAGTGAGCCTTTAGGGACAACGGCTCTTATCATGTAAGGGACAAATTGCCCTCATAAAGTTAGCCTTTAGGGACAACGGATCTCATCATGTAAGTGACAATTGCTCTTATCAAGTGTGCAAGCATTAGGGACAACGGCTATCATCATGTAAAGGGCAATTGCTCTCATCAAGTGAGCAAGCGTTTAGGGACAACGGCTCCCATAAAGTAAGGTACAATTGCTCTCAACAAGTGAGCCTTTAGGGACAACGGCTCTTATCATGTAAGGGACAAATTGCCCTCATAAAGTTAGCCTTTAGGGACAACGGATCTCATCATGTAAGTGACAATTGCTCTTATCAAGTGTGCAAGCATTAGGGACAACGGCTATCATCATGTAAAGGGCAATTGCTCTCATCAAGTGAGCAAGCGTTTAGGGACAACGGCTCCCATAAAGTAAGGTACAATTGCTCTCAACAAGTGAGCCTTTAGGGACAACGGCTCTTATCATGTAAGGGACAAATTGCCCTCATAAAGTTAGCCTTTAGGGACAACGGATCTCATCATGTAAGTGAAAATTCCTCTTATCAAGTGTGCAAGCGTTAGGGACAACGGCTATCATCGTGTAAAGGGCAATAGCTCTCATCAAGTGAGCAACTGTTTGAGGACAACGGCTCCCATAAAATAAGGTACAATTGCTCTCAACAAGTGAGCCTTTAGGGACAACGGCTCTTATCATGTAAGGGACAAATTGGCCTCATAAAGTTAGCCATTAGGGACAACGGATCTCATCATGTAAGTGACAATTGCTCTTATCAAGTGTGTAAGCATTAAGGACAACGGCTATCATCGTGTAAAAGGCAATTGCTCTCATCAAGTGAGCAACCGTTTAGGGACAACGGCTCCCACAAAGGAAGGTACAATTGCTCTCAACAAATGAGCCTTTAGGGACAACGGCTCTTATCATGTAAGGGACAAATTGGCCTCATAAAGTTAGCCATTAGGGACAACGGTTCTCATCATGTAAGTGATAATTGCACTTATCAAAGGTGCAAGCATTAGGGACAATGGCTAACATCATGTAAAGGGTAATTGGTCTCATCAAGTGAGCAAGCCTTTAGGGACAACGGCTCCCAAAAAGTAAGGTGCAATTGCTCTCAATAAGTGAGCCTTTAGGGACAACGGCTCTTATCATGTAAGGGACAAATTGCCCTCATAAAGTTAGCCTTTAGGGACAACGGATCTCATCATGTAAGTGAAAATTCCTCTTATCAAGTGTGCAAGCGTTAGGGACAACGGCTATCATCGTGTAAAGGGCAATAGCTCTCATCAAGTGAGCAACTGTTTGAGGACAACGGCTCCCATAAAATAAGGTACAATTGCTCTCAACAAGTGAGCCTTTAAGGACAACGGCCCTTATCATGTAAGGGACAAATTGGCCTCATAAAGTTAGCCATTAGGGTCAATGGATCTCATCATGTAAGTGACAATTGCTCTAATCAAGTGTGCAAGCATTAAGGGCAACGGCTATCATCGTGTAAAAGGCAATTGCTCTCATCAAGTGAGCAACCGTTTAGGGACAACGGCTCCCATAAAGTAAGGTACAATTGCTCTCAACAAGTGAGCCTTTAGGGACAACGACTCTTATCATATAAGGGAAAAATTGGCCTCATAAAGTTAGGCATTAGGGACAACGGATCTCATCATGTAACTGATAATTGCTCTTATCAAATGTGCAAGCATTAGGGACAATGGCTAACATCATGTAAAGGGCAATTGCTCTCATCAAGTGAGCAAGCGTTTAGGGACAACGGCTCCTAAAAAGTAAGGTACAATTGCTCTCAACAAGTGAGCCTTTATGGACAACGGCTCTTATCATGTAAGGGACAAATTGCCCTCATAAAGTTTTTTTTTTGGGTAAAAGGGTTTCACCCTGGTAAAATATATTAATCACACAAAACGTTTTAAGTACAATGGAATGTGGCTGAAATACCACATTAACCTCAAGCCAAGCTTGAACAACCACTACACACTAATCGGTTGTGCTAATGACAGGCCAATAGCACAACAAACCTAGCTAGATATTACAATCAACTCACTAGAAATAACGCCAAGAAGAATCAGGAATCATAATGAAAACTATCTTCCAACCAGCAATAGCAAAGAAATATCTAGAAAAGCGCTCTCTTGAAAAGCACCATCTTGAAAACCAAGAATCCGAATTCCATAAATTGCACCATCGTGAATAGCACCAAATCTTTGCAGCAACAAAAGACCAAATGTCATGAATCCAATAAGCAACCATCTTCCAACCAGCAATAGCAATAAACCAAGTATTCGAACTCCAAGAATAGCACCATTTTGAACAGCACCAAAACTTAACAGCAATAAATGACGAAAAGTCCATCAAAACATAGTCGTTACATACTATTCTCATCACTTCCAGGTGAATAAACTCCTGCGAGAGGTGAATCATTGAAACTAATGGATTTGATGACTCTTTACCAATAGCCATCACTACTGGAGTAGCCAAATGTTTAAGTTCGAAAACTATGGTACACTTGATCACCATCTGATTTATTAGCAAATCAGCAACTAACAACGGATTTGACTTGTCTTTACCTGTAGCCGTTTGCTCAGGACTAGCCAAATGTTTTAGTTCAAAAACCATGGTACACTTGATAACCATCTGATTTATTAGCAAATCAGAAACTATCAACGGATTTGAGATGTCTTTACCTGTAGCCGTTTGCTCAGGACTAGCCAGTTCTTCAGGTGAAAAAATCACCCTAAACACTTGCTCAGTTAATGAGAGCAATTGCCCTTTACGTGATGATAGCTCTCAACAAGTGAGCCTTTAGGGACAACGGCTCTTATCATGGAAGGGACAAATTGTCCTCATAAAGTTAGACTTTAGGAACAACATATCTCATCATGTAAGTGTCAATTGCTCTTATCAAGTGTGCAAGCATTAGGGACAACGGCTATCATCATGTAAAGGGCAATTGCTCTCATCAAGTGAGCAAGCGTATAGGGACATTGGCTCCCATAAAGTAAGGTACAATTACTCTCAAAGAGTGAGCCTTTAGGGACAACTGCTCTTATCATGTAAGGGACAAATTGCCCTTATAAAGTTAGCCTTTAGGTACAACGGATCTCATCTAGTAAGTGTCAATTTCTCTTATCAAGTGTGCAAGCATTAGGGACAACGGCNTTGACTTTCCGATCGACGTTGCTGCTTGAAAATTCTGTTGTTTCTCTCTTGCCATATGAAATAAGAAGTAGCCGCAAACAAAAGCTTAGAAACAACACTCCGAACAGACCGAGATGTAGACAAAGGAATCAAATGATGAACCACATCCTCTAAGGAAGATGGAATATCAGTGATACCAGCAAACACCTTCAACGAGCTCCAAACCTGAAAAGAAAACAGACACTCAAAGAAAAGGTGATCATGAGAATCCGGTTGTGTATTGCACAGGGTGCACACAAGAGGACCACTAGAAGGGTCAGTAGAACGAAGCATATCCTGTGTACGCAGCCTCCTCCTCATAACTAGCCACAAGTGAAAAGCATGTCTCGGAATGCGGTGCGTGAACCAAACAAGATGAAACCAATCAACAACCTGTCCACGCGGCCGAATACAGTCCCATACTAACGAAACAGAGAAAGACTTAACATTACCATCTCCCGTCTTCCAAACTAACCGATCATCTATATTAGCATTAAGATTAGGAACCAAGATAGATGCAAGCATAGGATACTTCGTTCCCCACATATTTGGCCACAACCAGTTATCCTCAAAAATAATGTCCTTAACCAAGGAATTAGAAGTAAAACCCGCCCGATGAATATCCCGCGAGGACACAATAAGAGAAAGAGGACCAACCGAACACCACTTANAGAATCCCACACTAACGAAACAGAGAAAGACTTAACATTTCCATCTCCCGTCTTCCAAACTAACCGATCATCTACATTAGCATTAAGATTAGGAACCAAGATAGATGCAAGCATAGGATACTTCGTTCCCCACAGATTTGGCCACAACCAGTGATCCTCTAAAATAATGTCCCTAACCAAGGAATTAGAGGTAAAACCCGCCCGATGAATATCCCGCGATGACACAATAAGAGAAAGAGGACCAACCGAACACCACTTATCAAACCAAGCTGAAGCCTTCAAACCATTACCAATATTATACCAAATGAATTGCCTGATAATAGGTCTAATTTGAAGGATCTTCCGCCAACTCCATGACATATTACCACGACATGGAATATCCCAAAAGTTACGTCCACGCAACCTGTAAGTATGAATCCATTGAACCCACAACGACTCCATCGAATTAAACAAACGCCATATATGAGCAGCAATAAGAGCCGTATTAAAGGATTCAAGCCTACGAATACCCAGCCCACCCTCTTCTTTAGGTAAGCAAACAACCTCCCATGCAACTTTAGAATAACCTNAAGTTACGTCCACGCAACCTATAAGTATGAATCCATTGAACCCACAACGACTCCATCGAATTGAACAAACGCCATATATGAGCAGCAATAAGAGCCGTATTAAAGGATTCAAGCCTACGAATACCCAGCCCACCCTCTTCTTTAGGTAAGCAAACAACCTCCCATGCAACTTTAGAATAACCTTTCCAAAGAAAACCCCGCATAAGCTGCTCAAGATCAGCCACAATACGAGCCGGGAGAACAAACACCGAAGCCCAATAAATGTGCATAGACGATAGAACTGATTGAATAAGCTGAAGTCTACCAGCAAAAGAGAGGGATTTATTCCTCCAATCATTAATACGATTAGCCAGCTTTTCCACCAATTCTCTACAGTCTCTAAAAATCAATCTAGTAGTCACTAACGGCACTCCAAGGTACTTCACAGGCAAAGTCCCTTCAACAAACGGAAGAATCTGTAAAATAGCAAGCTTAACATGATTAAGAACATTACAGAAATAAGCTGTACTCTTGGGTAAACTAGGAGACAAGCCCGACACATCCTTAAACTCCTCCAAAAAATCCATAATAATACCAGCCGAAAGAGCGTCACCATGAGCAAATAAGAACAAATCATCAGCAAAACAAAGGTTAATAATGTTAAGATGAGAACAGTTATGATGGAATGTGAACACCTCAGACAACCTAACCCGACGCCTCAACATAAGGGTAAGCACTTGCCCTCATAAAGTTAGCCATTAGGGACAACGGATCTCATTATATAAGTGACAATTGCTCTTATCAAGTGGCCAGCATTAAGGACAACGGCTATCATCGTGTAAAAGGCAATTGCTCTCATCAAGTAAGCAACCGTTTAGGGACAACGGATCCTATAAAGTAAGGTACAATTGCTCTCAACAAGTGAGCCTTTAGGGACAACGGCTCTTATCATGTAAGGGACAAATTACCCTCATAAAGTTAGCTTTTGGTACAACAGATCTCATCATGTAAGTGACAATTGCTCTTATCAAAGGTGTAAGCATTAGGGACAACGGCTATCATCATGTAAAGTGACAATTTCTCTTATAAAGTGAGCAACCGTTTAAGGACAACGGCTCCAATAAAGTAAGGTACAATTGCTCTCAACAAGTGAGCGTTTAGGGACAACGACTCTTATTATGTAAGGGACAAATTGGCCTCATAAAGTTAGCCATTAGGGACAACGGATCTCATCATGTAAGTGACAATTTCTCTTATCAAGTATGTAAGCATTAAGGACAACGGCTATCATCATGTAAAAGGCAATTGCTCTCATCAAGTGAGCAACCGTTTAGGGACAACGGCTCCCAAAAAGTAAGGTACAATTGCTCTCAACAAGTGCGCCTTTAGGGACAACGGCTCTTATCATGTAAGGGACAAATTGGCCTCATAAAGTTAGCCATTAGGGACAACGGATCTCATTATATAAGTGAAAATTGCTCTTATCAAGTGTGCAAGCATTAAGGAGAACGACTATCATCGTGTAAAAGGCAATTGCTCTCATCAAGTAAGCAACCGTTTAGGGACAACGGATCCTATAAAGTAAGGTACAATTGCTCTCAACAAATGAGCCTTTAGGGACAACGGCTCTTATCATGTAAGGGACAAATTGGCCTCATAAAGTTAGCCATTAGGGACAACGGTTCTCATCATGTAAGTGATAATTGCACTTATCAAAGGTGCAAGCATTAGGGACAATGGCTAACATCATGTAAAGGGTAATTGGTCTCATCAAGTGAGCAAGCCTTTAGGGACAACGGCTCCCAAAAAGTAAGGTGCAATTGCTCTCAATAAGTGAGCCTTTAGGGACAACGGCTCTTATCATGTATGGGACAAATTGCCCTCATAAAGTTAGCCTTTAGGGACAACGGATCTCATCATGTAAGTGACAATTCCTCTTATCAAGTGTGCAAGCATTAGGGACAACGGCTATCATCGTGTAAAGGGCAATAGCTCTCATCAAGTGAGCTACTGTTTGAGGACAACGGCTCTCATAAAATAAGGTACAATTGCTCACAACAAGTGAGCCTTTAAGGACAACGGCCCTTATCATGTAAGGGACAAATTGGCCTCATAAAGTTAGCCATTAGGGACAATGGATCTCATCATGTAAGTGACAATTGCTCTAATCAAGTGTGCAAGCATTAAGGACAACGGCTATCATCGTGTAAAAGGCAATTGCTCTCATCAAGTGAGCAACCGTTTAGGGACAACGGCTCCCATAAAGTAAGGTACAATTGCTCTCAACAAGTGAGCCTTTAGGGACAACGACTCTTATCATATAAGGGAAAAATTGGCCTCATAAAGTTAGGCATTAGGGACAACGGATCTCATCATGTAAGTGATAATTGCTCTTATCAAATGTGCAAGCATTAGGGACAATGGCTAACATCATGTAAAGGGCAATTGCTCTCATCAAGTGAGCAAGCGTTTAGGGACAACGGATCCCATAAAGTAAGGTACAATTGCTCTCAACAAGTGAGCCTTTAGGGACAACGGCTCTTATCATGTAAAGGGGCCTCATAAAATTAGCCATTAGGGACAACGGATCTCATCATGTAAGTGACAATTGCTCTTATCAAGTGTGCAAGCATTAGGGACAACGGCTATCATCGTGTAAAGGGTAATTGCTCTCATCAAGTGAGCAACCGTTTGAGGACAACGGCTCCTATCTTGTAAGGGATAAATTGCCCTCATAAAGTTAGCCTTTAGGGACAACGGATCTCATCATGTTAGTGACAATTGCTCTTATTAAGTGTGCAAGCATTAGGGACAACGGCTATCATCGTGTAAAGGGCAATTGCTTTTATAAAGTGAGCAACCGTTTAAGGACAACGGCTCCCATAAAGTAAGGTACAATTGCTCTCAACAAGTGAGCCTTTAGGGACAACGGCTCTTATTATGTAAGGGACAAATTGGCCTCATAAAGTTAGCCATTAGGGACAACGGATCTCATCATGTAAGTGACAATTTCTCATATCAAGTGTGTAAGCATTAAGGACAACGGCTATCATCGTGTAAAAGGCAATTGCTCTCATCAAGTGAGCAACCGTTTAGGGACAACGGCTCCCAAAAAGTAAGGTACAATTGCTCTCAACAAGTGCGCCTTTAGGGACAACGGCTCTTATCATGTAAGGGACAAATTGGCCTCAGAAAGTTAGCCATTAGGGACAACGGATCTCATTATATAAGTGAAAATTGCTCTTATCAAGTGTGCAAGCATTAAGGACAACGGCTATCATCGTGTAAAAGGCAATTGCTCTCATCTAGTAAGCAACCGTTTAAGGACAACGGATCCTATAAAGTAAGTTACAATTGCTCTCAACAAATGAGCCTTTAGGGACAACGGCTCTTATCATGTAAGGGGTCTCATAAAATTAGCCATTAGGGACAACGGATCTCATCATGTAAGAGAAAATTGCTCTTATCAAAGGTGCAAACATTATGGACAATGGCTATCATCATGTAAAGGGCAATGGCTCTCATCAAGTGAGCAAGTGTTTAGGGACAATGGCTCCCAAAAAGTAAGGTACAATTGCTCTCAACAAGTGAGCCTTTAGGGACAACGGCTCTTATCTTGTAAGGGACAAATTGCCCTCATAAAGTTAGCCTTTAGGGACAACGGCTCTTATCTTGTAAGGGACAAATTGCCCTCATAAAGTTAGCCTTTAGGGACAATGGATCTCATCATGTAAGTGACAATTGCTCTTATCAAGTGTGCAAGCATTAGGGACAACGACTATCATCGTCTAAAGGGCAATTGCTCTTATCAAGTGAGCAACCGTTTAAGGACAACGGCTCCCATAAAATAAGGCACAATTGCTCTCAACAAGTGAGCCTTTAAGATGTAGGGGAAAAATTGGCCTCATAAAGTTAGCCATTAGGTACAACGGATCTCATCATGTAAGTGATAATTGGGTAAAAGGGTTAATTCACCCCGGTAAAATGCATTACACCAAAAAACATTGAGGTACAAAGGATGAGGGTGATTTCCCTCATCTCAGTCCCTTAGGACACTTACAGACTTTAATATAAGAACGACACACCATTCTTATAACTTACAAAAATGACCCTACCACTAATGACAAAAGTAAATAAAACAGTACAATACTACTCAAGAAATGTACTTGAGCCTTCAAATCATTATGGCGGTTCATCTACTTCCATGAATAATCCTCCAACTTACCCACATCTTCATTGCCCCACAAACATGCTTCAAACACGGCTGTGATACACAAGAAGATGAACTAATCCATAGTGAACAACTCAAAGCTTCAAAAAAACAGCATATCATAGCACTTGAGCTCACCACCAACTTACACGACCATAAATAATGACATCTCACGACCTGATGATATATTGAACGGCCACACTACCGGTCCATGAGACCAAGAACAAGGGTATTTGCAACAACAATAATAGAACATGTATACGCAGCAAAAGGACCAAAGCCCTCGCCAACCTGTTGCATACCACCAATGAACCAATAAGTTAGGGTTTTGAACAAGACCCTTTAAACTTAACTTCCATGACTATTCGGGACAGCAGCAGATTCACATAAGATATAATATACTGAACTTGAATAAATCTAACCACTAACAAGACCGAGCAGCAAACAAATCCAATCTCTAACCACATGCAAGCAACATTCCACGCAACCCCAAGTCACGCATAAAAAATCCCATCACAACACCAACGTCGATTAGCATGTATAGAGGCCACACATAAGGTTACCGAACCCTAACTGAATTCACAAACAAGTAGCAACGAGCAATACCATTCAGTTAAAAAAGGTTTGAAACCCTAACATACACACAAAATAACCGAATCAATTTGTAAGGATGAACAGAAGCGTAGCAGCAATAGAAGCAACCTAACATCCAAATCGATGAATAGCAGACTTTATAGTCACTTACCCTCTCTCATAACCCACTGCCCAATAAACTTCATCATAATAAGAACATAAGAACCCAAACGAGTACCAGCAATTAATCAAACCCTAACAAGGGTATACGTCCAGTAGATAAAAAATAAACAAAACCCTAAAAAGTTAGGGTTCCGTTTATCATTAAAGCTCCAATAACAATTGAATGTAAAAACCCACCAAGGTTTTATAAGCGTTAAGGCTAAATAAACCAGAATCGATCCTTTAATAATAGAGCAATGAACAGCACTTGATCGATCAAAAAGAACCAGCAACCATAAGGTAAACCAAACCCCTAACGAGTTTAGTAATAGAGTTAACGCACCATGAATAAATAATCGCACAAAAGCGAAACAAAACCCTAAAAGGGAATCGTAGAATGAATGAATCAATGTGCGCCATAAATAAATCGTCCTAATAAGTATTGTAATCGATCACAACCGACTTAGGATTTCAGAAAGAACAAAGGATCGATCTATAATAAAGGGAACGATTTAACCCTAAAACCAGAACCGACCATAAACATAATCGATTATTTAGGGTTTAAACCAGCCTCCTCTTAAATATAACACACCTCTAACACCGATTGCATACTAACTAAACGAATCAGGAGATTATTTAGCAGTAGAGAGGCGATATTAGTGGTGGTTTTTTGGCCGGACAAGGGGTGGAGAGGAGGCGGCTGAAATCGCCCCTAGAGAGAGTATTTTAGGGTTTCGTTTCTTCATGGAAGTTAAGATGGACCGCCAAAGTGATATAGAAGGCTCAAGTTTTTTCTTGAGTATTTTTATGTACTTTGTCATTATTGGTAGGTTTACTTTATTGTATTTTNGTTTTAGTTTATTTAGCAGTAGAGAGGCGATATTAGTGGTTGGTTTTTTGGCCGGACAAGGGGTGGAGAGGAGGCGGCTGAAATCGCCCCTAGAGAGAGTATTTTTTTTAATAATGGAGATTTATTATTACTTGTAGAAGCATTAAATTGCTCCCACAAACTTATACTCGCACTTGGATCACCAACCGAACTTGCATTAGTAATAGGGCTGTTGGAAACCTCTTTATTAAGTTTCAAATCAGAACCATTCCCATCACCCTCCACGTTGGAGAAATTAGAAGCTAGATCAAGTACCTTCTCAGCTTCCCATACGTTAGGGACAACGGATCTCATCATGTAAGTGACAATTGCTCTTATCAATTGTGCAAGCATTAGGGACAACGGCTATCGTCATGTAAAGGGCAATTGCTCTCATCAAGTGAGCAAGCGTTTAGGGACAACGACTCCC
Source organism: Artemisia annua (assembly GCA_014162995.1). Lineage (NCBI taxonomy): Eukaryota > Viridiplantae > Streptophyta > Magnoliopsida > Asterales > Asteraceae > Artemisia > Artemisia annua. Next base: position 40,900 of record LBNU01015356.1, read on the forward strand.
ATAAAGTAAGGTACAATTGCTCTCAACAAGTGAGCCTTTAGAGACAACGGCTCTTATCATGTAAGGGACAAATTGCTCTTATCAATTGTGCAAGCATCAGGGACAACGACTATCATCATGTAAAGGGCAATTGCTCTCATCAAGTGAGCAAGCATTTAGGGACAACGTCTCCCGTAAAGTAAGGTACAATTGCTCTCAACATGTGAGCCTTTAGGGACAACGGATCTTATCATGTAAGGGACAAATTGCGCTCATAAAGTTAGCCTTTAGGGACAACGGATCTCATCAAGTAAGTGACAATTGCTCTTATCAAGTGTGCACGCATTAGGGACAACGGCTATCATCATGTAAATTGCAATTGCTCTCATCAAGTGAGCAAGCATTTAGGGACAACATCTCACGTAAAGTAAGGTACAATTGCTCTCAACAAGTGAGCCTTTAGGGACAACGGCTCTATCATGTAAGGGACAAATTGCCCTAATAAAGTTTTTTGGGTAAAAGGGTCTACACCCTGGCAAAATTCATTACACCAAAAAACGTTGAGGTACAATATGACGAGGGTGAATTCCCTCGCCCCCAGTTCCTTAGGACACTTACAAGACACCTATCTAAGAATGGCATAGCATTCTTAAAACTAACATGCACAACATGTGCAACTGACCAAACAACCATGCTAAACAAAAGCAACTACTATATGAACAAAAAACTACAACGACTATAAGATTACAAATAAAATTAAGTTCTTGAATCATCACACGTCGTCGTAGAAGTCCATAACCTTCAATGATGCAGCATTGGATCATCAATATTGAAATCAGAACTTGATATAGATAAAACCAATGTACTCACCAACCAACCACAAGACCCCACCAACAACAAGTCAAAGCATACGCAATATGAACCAAGCTTGAGGATTAAGTGGACTTGTATATACAATAGGGTCCAAACCCTAACATCCATCAAAAGAAAGCAGCTTCGATCCCATGCATAAAATAGAACCATAATATGAAGATCGAACCACCCATAAACGATCCATAGAAAAAAGAATTACTATTGATCGAGTCAAGGATTTTTGAATAAGATACCAAGAAACTTAACTTACATATACCAATCTTCAAATCACCTTAGTAGTCCAAAACTTCCAGCGTCGTCCAAATATACAATATCATGGTCCTCAAATTGAAAATACAGTTCACAAGTTTCACACAACGGTTGGTGAGGGACTCTAAAACCACGGATAGAGCAGCAAGCTCAAAACTCGCTCCAAAGGTGTATGTTGAAATGCAAAACTGAACACCAATGAGAAAAACCAACCAATATGTATAAACCCAACGCACATCCACAATAGCAGCTCCTAATCATCAGGAACCACTCGTAGAAGTGGCTCAACATGAGTACCAAGCTTAGATCTGCCAAAGAACGTAGAACCCAAAACTTCAATCCAACAGCATAGACAAAAATAGGGTTGGCCGACCCTAACTTACAGCTAATTGAGCACCATCGATCACTAGACCAAATGATAAACCTGGCGGATACAATGCCAAGTCCAAGAAACCAATCGTGGGCATGTATGTTGCACTCATTATCATCATCAACTTAGCAAGTAACAACCACGGCACCAAGAGCAGCCTAACATAGGGTTTACCAGAAACCCTAACTTCCAATAACACGTATCACATACCACGTCCCAATCAAAAACACTTCTCAAGATGCACTAAATCAGAATGAAGACCAGGATTAGAGACCTGAGAAAAACCAATCAATGGTTTTGAACAAGAACCCAAAGAAACTTGACTTCCACTCTCCCACAAAACCCACTTATAAAACTTATTTTTGGGTAAAAGGGTCTACACCCTGGTAAAATTCATTATCCAAAAAACGTTGAAATACAAAATGACGAAGGTGAAATCCTTCGCCCACAGTCCGTTAGGACACTAACAATAACCTATCTAAGAATGGCATACCATTCTTAAAACTAACATGCACAACATGTGCAACTGACCAAACCACAATGCTAGAAAAAAGCAACTTAACAGCAAGAAAACAAAAATAATAGACATATAACTATTTCTTCTTGCGACCTTGCACCTGGAAGTCGCTCGGAGAACCATTCTTGAACGTGGAATACATCTCAATATCATCGTAGTTCTCGTAGACTTCATCATCTTCATCAACATACTCAACCACCTCATCATCAGCAGCAAATGAAACTCTCTTCAAAGGACTCTTCACAGTAGGAGTAAACGAGTCAGAATTAACAAAATCAGAAGAAGTCACACTTGTAGAAGCACCATCATTGTGAGAACCAAGCTCCCACAAACCATCATTACTAGTGTTATGCAATGGAACAGCATTAACACCATTAATCCCCATGGAATGCACACCCCCAAAAGAAGCCTGATCATCCACATGGTCATGCTGCCCATGTTGTGTGTTGACCTCAACATTAGTAGCAGCCCCTACATCACTCTTCAAAGCATCATGCGATGTACCACTCGAATTAGAATCATCATTAGTAGGCTTAGCAGCCCCGGTATTAGAATGTGTACCTTTATTCTTTTTCTTGGCAGCCGGCTTAGAAACAGGTTGGTATGAAAGCTTAGACTTAGTTGCAAACCCCCAAGTCCCTTTCTTACCCTTATCATTAGTATGACCAGCCTTTGTAGCGTGAACCTTACCATCTTGTTGAGACGAAGTCTTAGTAACCCGCTTATGCCTAAGAGGACACCCATCATCATCATGATTGAAACAAACACACTTAGAACACCAAGATGGCCACCATTCATACTCAACATCAAGAACCTCCATATAACTACCCTTACCCTTAGGNGTCCATGTTGTGTGTTGACCTCAACATTAGTAGCAGCCCCTAAATCACTCTTCAAAGCATCATGCGATGTACCACTCGAATTAGAATCATCATTAGTAGGCTTAGCAGCCCCGGTATTAGAATGTGTACCTTTATTCTTCTTCTTGGCAGCCGGCTTAGAAACAGGTTGGTATGTCCCTAAACGCTTGCTCACTTGATGAGAGCAATTGCCCTTTACATGATGATAGCCGTTGTCCCTAATGCTTGCACACTTGATAAGAGCAATTTTCAATTACATAATGGGATCTGTTATCCCTAAAGGCTAAATTTATTAAGGAAATTTGTCCCTTACATGATAAGACCCGTTGTCCCTAATGGCTCACTTGTTGAGAGCAATTGTACCTTACTTGATGGGAACCGTTGTCCATAAACGCTTGTTCACTTGATGAGAGAAATTGCCCTTTACATGATGAGAGCCGTTGTCCCTAATGCTTACACACTTGATAAGAGCAATTGTCACTTACATGATGAGATCCGTTGTCCCTAGACGCTAACTTTATGAGGGCAATTTGTCCCATACATCATAAGAGCCGTTGTCTCTAAAGGCTCACTTGTTGAGAGCAGTTGTACCTTTCTTGATGTGAACCGATGTCCCTAAACGCTTGCTTACTTAATGAGAGCAATTGCCCTTTACATGATGATAGCCATTGTCCCTAATGCTTGCACACTTGATAACAGCAATTTTCAATTACATAATGAGATCTGTTCTCCCTAAAGTCTAAATTTATGAGGGAAATTTGTCCTTTACATGATAAGAGCCGTTGTCCCTAAAGGCACACTTGTTGAGAGCAATTGTACCTTACTTGATGGGAACCGTTGTCCCTAAACACTTGCTTACTTGATGAGAGCAATTGCCTTTTACATAATGATAGCTGTTGTCCCTAATGCTTGCACACTTGATAAGTGCAATTGTCAATTACATAATGAGATCTGTTGTCCCTAAAGGCTAACTTTATGAGGGCAATTTGTCCCTTACATGATAAGAGCCATTGTCTCTAAAGGCTCACTTGTTAAGAGCAGTTGTACCTTACTTGATGGGAACCGTTGTCCTTAAATGCTTGCTCACTTGATGAGAGCAATTGCCCTTTACAAGATGATAGCCGTTGTCCCTAATGCTTGCACACTTAATAAAAGCAATTGTCACTTACATGATGAGATCCGTTGTCCCTAAATACTAACTTTATGAGGGCAATTTGTCCCCTACATGATAAGAGCCGTTGTCTCTAAAGGCTCACTTGTTGAGAGCAGTTGTACCTTACTTGATGGGAACCGATGTCCCTAAACGCTTGCTCACTTGATGAGAGCAATTGCCCTTTGCATGATGATAGTCGTTGTCCCTAATGCTTGCACACTTGATAAGAGCAATTTTCAATTACATAATGAGATCTGTTCTCCTTAAAGGCTAAATTTATTAGGGAAATTTGTCCCTTACATGATAAGAGCCGTTGTCCCTAAAGGCTCACTTGTTGAGAGCAATTGTACCTTACTTGATGGGAACCGTTGTCCCTAAACGCTTGCTCACTTGATGAGAGCAATTGCCCTTTACATGATGATAGCCGTTGTCCCTAATGCTTGCACACTTGATAAGAGCAATTGTCACTTACATGATGAGATCCATTGTCCATAAAGACTAACTTTCTGAGGGCAATTTTTCCCTTACATGATAAGAGCCCTTGTTCCTAAAGGCTCACTTGTTGAGAGCAATTTTACCTTACTTGATGGGAACCGTTGTCCCTAAACGCTTGCTCACTTGATGAGAGCAATTGCCCTTTACATGATGATAGCTGTTGTCCCTAATGCTTGCACACTTGATAAGAGCAATTGTCACTTACATGATGAGATCCGTTGTCCCTAAATGCTAACTTTATGAGGGCAATTTGTCCCTTACGATTTTTCTCTCTCAACTAGGGGCGATTTTTCTGCCTCCCTAGTAGCCGCCATCTCTTCCCTTTTTCCGGCCAAACACAGCCTCTATAATCGCCTCTCTACCATCTTCTTGGTATGCAATCGATTATTTAGACTTGTGTTTCAATCTAACAGGTGGTGGCTGCTAGGATCGAATTGTTATAACCCTAAATATCCCTTTCTTTTCAATCGTTTCTTCCAATTGTTCCTTTATCTGTTCGATTTGGAGAATACGAATTTTCTTAGGGTTTCAATAATCGCTCCTTGCAATAAACCCTAATCGATGTTTGTTTTAGTCGGTTTATTAAATCGACTTATATATAGGGTTTATTGCTTATCGTTTCCTGTAACCCTAAAACGATTCCTATTTGATTATTCTTCAATCGTTATTTTTAGGGTCTTCTTGTGTTTGATGATTCTGGGCATCTACTATTAATGGAACCCTATGTTTTTTAGGGTTTCGTTATTATTTATCTACTGATCTTCACGTGTTGCTGCTGTGCGTTAATGCATAATGGAATCCTATTTTTAGGGTTTCGTTTATATTATCTAATGGACGTTTACCCTTGCTTGGGTTTGGTTAATTGCTGGTACCCTTTTAGGGTTCTTATGTTCTTGGAAGTTTTTTGGGAAAGTGGGTTTAAGAGAGAGTATAAGTGACTTGTATTCTGCTACTGATCGATTTGGGTGTTGGGTCTCCTTTAATGATGCTACGTTTATGATCAACCTCACAAATTGATTCGGCTGATTAGTGTATCGTGAGTTTGGTTATGATATTGATAGGAAGTTAGGGTTTATTTAAGCCCTATGTTTGGCATATGGGACATCATGCTGTTATAGTTAATCTATGCATATTTACTTTAGTCCGCGACTTGTTTGTGGGATTAGCAGCTGCTGTTTGCCTCCTCACGGATCACATGCATTGAAGGGCTGTTGTGTTTTGATGCTATCTATGTCATTCTTGATGTGATTGTTGAGGTATGATGCATGGTTGTTACGCTTTATTGCTGCTACTGGCTTGAAGATTACGGGATCCTTCACCTTGTTGATGTGATTCATTTTTTTTTGGTAAAAGGGTTTACCCGGGTAAATATATATAACCAAAAAACGTTAAGTACAAATGGAATGTGGCTGAAGTACCACATTAACCTCAAGCAAAAGCTTGATAAACTAGTGCTTATGACAGGCCATAAGCACAACAAACCTAGTTATACATCACAAGCAACTAACTAGGAATAAAACCAAGAAGAATCTTGAATCCAGTGAATGTCCCGCTTCCAACCAGCAATAGCAAATGACCAAAGAGCCAAACTCCATGAATGGCACCACCTTGAAAAGCACCATTTCTTTGCAGCAACAAATGACCAAGTGTACATCAAAACATATTCGTTACATACTATTCTCATCACTTCCAGGTGTGTTAACTCCTGTGAGAGGTGAATCATTGAAAATAATGGTTTTGATGTCTCTTTACCAATAGCCATCACTACTGGAGTAGCCAAATTTTTAAGTTCGAAAACTATGGTACACTTGATAACCATCTGATTTATTAGCAAATCAGTAACTATAAACGGATTTGAGTTGTCTTTACCTGTAGCCGTTTGCTCAGGACTAGCCAAATGTTTTAGTTCGAGAACTATGGTACACTTGATAACCATCTGATTTATAAGCAAATCAGCAACTATAAACGTATTTGAGTTGTCTTTACCTGTAGCCGTTTGCTCAGGACTAGCCAATTCTTTAGGTGAAAGAATCACCTTTGGTGAACTGAGAACCAAATATGGAATTCCACTGCCTTTACCACAATCCATATACTTGTGGGCCAGCCAATTCTTTGGAATCCAATAAGGAAAAAACCATGGTGAATTGATGACCATACAACCTTCAGCAATTAAGCATGGGTTAGTTGCACACCCTATGGTTATGTTAGGAACACATTTCACGTTATTCAAGTGTCGGTCATTAGTTTATGATAGGTTGCTAGTTAAACTTATTATGTTTTATGTTTAATCATTTTATTATGAAAGTTTATGATGTAATGTTACTACAAGTGGAAGTCCAAGGGCTAGTAGTGTAAAGTATGGAGATGAATCTAGAGACCCTTGGACTCCCCTATAAATACAATGTGTAAGCCTTCCTTAAGGCTTGTTGGTTCTCATTAATACTTTGTCATTTTATCATATCATTAGAAGAGTTCCTTCCATATTATTCTATCTTCTTCTTCTCTATTCTTGTTTCTTATTCATACAAGTATCTTTGGTTGTTTAATACTTTGGTTGTTTATCATATCATTAGAAGAGTTCCTTCCATATTATTCTATCTTCTTCTTCTCTATTCCTGTAACCTTAAAATTGCATTTCTATGGATTCAATCCAGTTGTCGTAGGTCTGAAACACTCAAATCTTCCTTCTTTATATTCAACCCTTGTGTCGGTTTATATAAATCAATCAAATAATTTTATAAAAATAATAAAACCCTTTTCATTTCCTCTCTAAAAACATGTCTTCCCCATCTCAAGCAAATGGCTTTCGTATACTTCAGTACGAAACCCGAACTTAATTGTATGGCTTCGAAACAACTCAGTTTCGGACCCGAGCTTAACTGTTATGGCTTCTGAGCACCACAGCTTAGGACCTGCAACCAACTGTCAAAAGTTTTCAGTTCCTTCAGCTGAACAGTTGTCACTCAACCGTCAACAATTGGAAACACTGTTTGCTCCACTGTTCGATGATTCTCTTGTACAAAGTGCACCAGATGTATCCACCGATTCCGCTGCTCAACCTGATAATAGTCCAACAGTTGATACACCTGATTCTACGACAACTCCTGTTGCAAACGATGCACCTCCAATTGAATCACCAACAATGATGGCATAACAGATCGCTTCCAACACAGACAATACAGCTGGAGATCTTATCCAACAATCAGTACCCGCAATTGCAGATTAGGACAAATATGATGTCTTCAATCCATTTGCATCGGCTCCAACCGTTCCTGATATTAAAGAGTCGTCTTCTCGCAATTTGGATCCGTCAAATTTGCATGATACTTATCAACATCACCCTTCAATTCACCAATGGACAAGAGATGTTATCAGCAGTTGATTCTCATGGGCTATTTATGGTACTTCACACTTGTTCGCTTAATTGGACATATGGGGTTACGCTGCCTCCGTTTTCCATCGTAAACATAGTGTGTATGCTTCCGATTCCGCGAAGACATCGTGGGGGAAGAGAGAGTGGTTGTTCTGTTGCGTTCTTTGACTTTTCTTGATTTCTTTGAGAAAACACTCATCTTCCACGAGGATCTGCAATCAGGGGGAAGAAATGTGCACATCAGGGATGCATAATAGACTCACGTGATCGAGCTTACAATTTTATTACTACCGGAGAGACGTCCGCAGAGATGATCAGTGGTCCAGTTTTGTGGTTTTTGGTGTAATCGTTTCAACTCTCGCAGGCTGTTTTGTGTGAAGTAGCCTACATACGTGAGATTATCCCGCTGATTTCTTGCATGTTACCCCCAACGGAACTTCCGCGTTTAGCATAACTGTGATTAAGTGACTACTCAGATTTGTTTGGTGTGGTTTGGTATGTTGTCTAGAAATTCCGTTGCGTACTCAAAACGTCAAAAGTTAGAAGACATGTTAACTGCATCAAAGTTTCGAATCTGAAGAGGATGGTTGTCAGTTTGGGGGGAAGCTGATTCAGAAACTTCGCCAAAAAGAAGTGTACGAAGAAGCTACAAGCATGAATTAGGGGGAAGTTAATTCCTTATGTCGCCCATTGAGGAAAGACTGATAAGGCGTGATTAGATCAGACGACTTGAAAGCTACATAGGAGCCAGACCTTCATTTCCGGTTCAACTCTTTCAACGACCTGATCTAGTCTTCATGTCCTTCGGTGATGATGAATAACATTTGACACGGGTACAATCATGTTTCTTTATCATTTTCTGTTTGATTTGTGATTACTCTTCGTATGTGCAAACTTCTTATCTTCAAAACTATGTTCCTCCATTAAAACATATTTTGCTTTAAATTGTCAACATGGAACATGTTTTGAGGGGGAGAAAAGTTTCACAATCATGAAGTTTGCACACCTCACCACAATTCTTCAAGATTAAGATGTTTCTTCATCATTTGGATTGAAAACTCATTTTCAAATAATTCTATGATCTCTCGAATTAAAATGTGCAAAAAGGTTTCACAAAGTAAATGCTAATTCGAAGGGGAGAAATGAAATTCTTTTCTTCCACAAATGTTCTCAAAAAGGAGCACACATACTTAAAAAGGTCAACAAAACAGTCTAACAAATTTTTTATCCTCGATCTTTTCCCATGATAGTGAGCTTCTAATTCCTTCATGGTTGTTGTCTAATTATTCCCTAAATGTTTCAAATGATTTCAAAGGTCAAAAAGGCATAATCAGAAACTAGGGCTTAAGTAATTACCGATTGCGGCATTTTTTATGTGTAGTTAGTCTAATAAATCAGTTCATATAGCCTTAGAGAACACAAAAAATGCTCGATTAGGTTTTTACATGATTAGAAATAACCAAAGTTTGAATTTAGGGGTTTAAGATGTAGAGGTCTTTGCTGCAACTACTAGGACATTTGTTTGTGAAATATTCTGGCATTATGATGCTAATCTGCATGCAAAGTCTCAAATCATAACCCCAAACCATGTTAATAATCGGAAAATTTCGAGTGAAAAATGAGTTACTATGTGATCTTGTGTGTTTATTTGAGATTTCTGAGCACTTAGGAAGATTTAGAATGAGTTTTTGATTCACCTGTATACTTGTTTGTGCCTGATGCATTTCTTTCTGTGCAAGTACATGTTATCCCTATGATAGTCAAATTTTCAACAATTGTCAAAATGTTTCTTATGGAACCTATTTTGAGGTTAAAGGGTTAAACGTTTCGAATGGCTAAACATGGAAAAGGATTCAATTGATGAGAAACAAGTTTTTCAAACTCTACACTCTCGTTTTACACCGGTAAAACAGGTGTGGAAACCAAAGCATAGTTGTTCAAAACCTTTCAAATTTTCAATATCTGGAATGCTTTGGCTGCAATAAAAGAATGTCTCTGAACATCCCAAATACCGAAAGGTTTCCATTCATCACAAATCTTCAATAAGAATACATGAGGTTCAACTCTAGATGGAAATCTTCTTCTTCAGATTTTAAAACTCAAACGAGAGACATCGGGTTTCTCAAACAACTTTTAACAGAAAAAAAGAGTTTTAAATTTCCATTTATTCAACGAGTGGTAATTCAAAATTGAACAAAAGTTTTTTTTAGTTCTCGTTGGAATTTGATATGTGCTTATTCACACATCTTTTATTCACCATTATTAGACTATTATAGACCAAAAACTAACGTTCAACGCCAAAGATATCGTGTTTTTGTGTTTATGACTGTGCAGGTAAGGATATTGCAAAAACAACATGAAAAGCAACCTAAAAGCCCAAAACGAGCACGAGATGTGGAAGAGAGTTTGAAAGTGAAGTCAAGGATGAAATTTACTCAAGTAAAGCCCGTGACGATGTTTTCATTACTTAAAGGCTCGTGAATATGAAAGAGATACTTAATCAAAGATTAAAGATGATTATCATGAATAAGCTTCCCAAACTCGAGCAAGTGATCACTTTTACATCATTGAAGACTTTTTGAAGACTCGTTAACATATTCCTCAAGATTACAAGGGCTAAAGTTTACTTTTTAGAAGTCGTTTAGTAGTGTAATGAAAGTTTATGTGTTACTTTCATGAACAAATAGAGTTAAGGGGGCTAGATGTAAAAGGAATCCACCATGGAAACCTTAAATACCCACCCCTAGTCTTCATTTGGAGAAGTTAGTCTAGTAAGTTTTAGCATTAGTTTCTAGTTTCATTTCCAAGTTATAGTGTAATTTTCTTTATGCAAGCTTTCAACTTTATGTCTTAATCTTCTTATTTTGCTTATTTCTTAGCTTATTGCAACCTTTCTTTTATTGCTTTTCATCTTATTCAAGCTTCTTTACTTCTATCTTGATCACAATAAGCTCATATAAGTCTTGCACCACCTTTGCATGAAAAGAAATTTTCATGCCTTATGAATATGACTTGAGCTTATTTGGGTTTTGCTAGCTTGTAAAAGCTTATTTTACGTTTTACTTTAGCTTATTTAAGAGTTTACAAATCGTTGCTTTAGCTTTTCAATCTTTCTTTTGTGTTNGCAACAATTGGCACATTATACAACTTCAACCAAACCGGGGCTGAAGTAACCTCTTCCTTAGCAAGCGTGGTATTAGGCGTCCAAATATTCCAAAAGATAGGAATAGATCGAATCAACCACGGCCTGCCTCTAACACTTTGTCCATACCATCCTTACTAGAAAATTGAAACAGAAAGAAACCATTGTTTAACATAACACGTTGTAGACCAAACTTTGCCCAAGTATTCTTAACATAATTTTCCACAATAGGGAATGCAAGTCGTTTCCCTATAAAATATCCGTACAGAGTATTAGCAAACCTTGCTGAAACATCATCAATCTCTTTCAATGGAATTGCGACATGAGCTCCTTCCACTCGCTCCTCATTACGTAACTCACAAATATTAATTGATTTGAACGCATTCTTGCTTTGAAACATAGAAGCATACGAAAGTTTTGGAGCTGGTGTTGCACCACCCTCACTAGAACCATTACCCGTATCACTACCAATAGCACTTGCATCGGTAGCATTACCATGTTGATTAGAAGAGTTAGGACCAGCCACCAAATTAACATTTTCTTTTTTGGGTAAAGGGGAGTAATCCTGCACCCTGGTAAAGTATATTAAAACCAAAAACATTGAAGTACAATGGATGAGAGTTAGTCCCTCATCTAAGTCCCTTAGGACACTTACCTAACCACTATATAAGAATGACATGCCATTCTTATAACTTACAAATCCGAATACAACTAACAATGACTAAATATAAAAATACAATACATCATAAACATAAATCTTCTTAGTCATCATAGCAATCCAGATCATGAACATGAAGAAACCCATACCAAGTTTCCCCGACTTCCAATTGCTCATTCCAAACAAAACCATTTGCAGCTTCTATTAGTATTATGCAAAAAGCATAATCTAATAACCTAATACTAGTGCAATCCGTAGCAAATGAGATTTGAAACATAACCATGGTCTAATCGACCCAACCTTCCAGTATATAGTAACTTGAACCACCATAAGAACATGGATCATCGGATGTGAATTCAGTTCACAAGTCTTAGAAACATAATCAAGTCACCACCATACAACACCATCCCTCACAAGATCACACAAAGATTGAAAATATTAAAATCAATCACCCAGTAGCCCTTCTTACACATGTGATCTTTAACGGACACTATGACATGTTTAGAGTACCAATAGCTGCCAAATGTAACCAAGATGAGAGTGAAAAACGAGGGTATCATGAACAGCCATAATCAAAACACGAGAGAATTGCATACGTAGCAACCCCTAACATCCATAGAACCAGTAGCATCAATCACAAGACAAACATATTAATATAAAGCATGACTTGAATGATGAACATGGATCCTAAATCTCGGCAACCAGCAACAACAATAACAAGACCAAGAAACCAGGTCTTAAAATCGTAACCAGAAGCATAAGCATCTCTCCATTAAACCCACATACTCATGATAAAACATGTTCTAACCTGATGTATAACATCAATCAACCATCCCCAAGACAGGTTATCCATCATAATAACGACCAGAATAACATCAGCCACCATAAAGAAAATCGAAACCCCAAAAAAAGGATTTCATAAGCAATGTAGAGCCCAGAAACTGATCGCCCAAAAACAAAAAATATAAACCCTAAAAATGATTCCAAGGAATCGTTTAGGGTTGTGTAAGCACCGATTAAATAAACCCTAATGAGATATAGGAAGTAGAACTGTGTAGGGTTTATTTAATAACAACCAAAACCCTAGCGAATCACAACAAAAAATACGAAACCCTAAAAAGGGATTCGTTCTTGAAACACAGCCCAACCTAATCGATTAGGGATAGTCATGATCGCCCAGTAACTAATCGAATAACGATTATAATTAATAAATCTTGATGCTAGATCGTTAAACGATAATAAAGAATAGCAAACCCTAACCAATAAAGAACGATTTAATAGATAGCTGTAGTTAGGGTTTCGATAAATCAAAAAGAGGACGAATTATGGATGATATAAACGATACAAAACAGCACGCCACCTCTAGAGAATCACAGCTTAATAAATCGATTGCATACCATAAGGTAGAGAGGCGATTTAAGAGGCTTATTTGGCCGGAAAAGAGAATTAGAGGTGGCGGCTATGGCTGACAGAAAATTCGCCCCTAGAGAGAATCATTTTTTTTTAGTTGTTTTATTGGAAGGAATATTTTTCTTTAACGGATCTTATCTTTTTTTTTGGGTAAAAGNGTTTTTTTTAGGTATTATCTTTCTTTCTTTTGTGTTTAAACAAGCTTTCTAGTTATAAGCCCTAGAAATATGTTTAGCTTATTTTGTGTTCGTTGAGCTTCTTTAGCTTATTTTGATTGTTTGTTTTGCTTAATATTGAGTCTAAATAAGTTTCTAATAAGTTTCCATATAAAGTTTCACGTAAAAATATTTCCAGTACTTAAAATCATAAAATAGCGAGTATAGTTTAGGGATTTGCGAGTATGGGTTTAGAATAGATTTTTGCGAGTATCAACCTGTGTTTTGCGAGTATCATATTAATTTTATGCGAGTATGTTTTTTTGTAGGTTTAGCGAGTAGGGAAAATTTGTTGCGAGTATGGTCTTTAATTGCGAGTATGGGTGTAAGTATTGCGAGTAAGCAACAAGTTCCTGCGAGTATCAAAGGCTCGCTTCTTTTGCGAGTATAGAAACCAAGGTTTGCGAGTAAGGGTTCTATCCTTGTGAGTAGGCTTTGTGTTCTTGCGAGTATCACATTTGTTTTGCGAGTATGATTAAGTTTGGTTCTGCGAGTATGGTCTTTTGTGTCAATAGCGAGTATAGTTTTCTATTTTTCATTGCGAATATGAGTTATAGTTATTAGCGAGTTAGTTTACAAGTCGTTAGTTGTTTGTTTTTATTTTCTTTTGAGTCGAGTTCACTTCTTAGTTTTTATTTACTATTATTTTGTAAGCCGGGTTGGCTTTTACTCACCTCATCGTTAATCGAGTGAGGTTTATTTTCTTTTCAATTCTAAACGTTACTCTGTCAAAATTTTTTTAAACTCTTTTAGTTTTATTTCAACTTAATTAATCTCTTTTCTTTTAGTTTGAGTTTACTTACATTCTATCTTTAAACGTTTCTTAGTTTAAACTTTCTTTTCGTTAATTAATACAAAACCCAAAAACATTTTCTTTATTTCTTTCTTATTTCATTTCTTTTACGCATCACTTAACATTATGTTTTCTTTTCTCGTGCCACTTATTTCTTTTACTCTTGTTCTTTATTTCATTTAAGTTTTAAACAATCTTTCGTAGTATAACTAAAACTAAATCACATCTTTTAAACCCATTCATTTCACATAACTCACGACTCGAGTGACAAGGTCAATTTCAACCCTCGTTGGGACTATGACCCGAGGTTCTTGCTTTCACTAGCTTGGTCTGCCTCGATCAGAATTCAACATCTTTCAATCGGATTGACACAACCTATCAATGTATTTCAAATTGTGGCAAACCCGTTGGCGCCGTGCTGAAATGGGTTCCCAAGGTTGTTGTTTAATCTGATACTCAAGCATTCTTTGTTGCATAATACTTGATTATGTTTTCTAAAACCTTGAGCAGAATCAACCCATGAATTTTTCAAAAAGTATTTTTTAAATACAATTCAAAATTCTGCTCAAGAAGGCTATCTCTCGAATAAACTTCATTATTTGAGAGGGAGTATTTTTGTTAAAGGAAAACAAATTTTTTATTCAAACAACTATGACTTCTTAGTATTTCAGCTAAGGACTCGTTCTTCAAAGATAGGAAAGTGCGTAATCAAACAAAGGTTTAAAGATTCTTCGTGCACTTTTGCTAAAAACATTATGGTTTGTGCACACATAACAGTGCACAACCCGAACTTGTAAAGAAAGGACCCTGAGGTACGCATCAGTGCCTCAATCCTCATATAAGGAGCGAAGGCTTCTTACTTTTGAGTAGAATTAATCAAATTTTCAAAGTTTTTCATAATTCTGCTCAAAAGAACAAGTATTCCCTCGAAAATTCAAAATCTTCAAAATATAATGCAACATTTGAGGGGGAGTACTTGAAAAACATCTTTGCTAAAACAATCACGTTGTTCTTGTTCAATTCTCCCCGTAAGAGTCAAAACGGCATATTTTAATCAAAAGTTTTCAAAAATAACATTTGATATGCTATTTTTGAGGGGGAGAAAAGTTAAAAGTGATCAAAATATGAATAAAAGTTAAGGAATCTCATGTGAGCTCGACTCAGATATCACCCAAGAATTGACGAAACAACAAATGTTAGTAATCGAAAGGACTTGTCCGATAAGGACTTGTCCGATAAGGACTTGTCTGAATAGATTGTACCATTTTCGAGAAACTCTTAGTAGATAAGTACTATGACAGGTCTAACTTCCTCTTTGAGGAATGTTAACAACATCAAGTTAGTTAGTAGGGCTAGTTATCACCTAAAAGCTGATAATGGATCCCTTTAACTAGCGACGTAAACGTGTCCCTCGAGTACAAGTCTATTAAGAGTAGATCAATTCTAAAAGTGCCCACTCTACCCTGCATGTGCAAATTTATCTTAAACAATGACGAGCACATGTGAAGGGGGAGTATTTCTGAAAATGTAAAACTCTCGAGGTGTTAACCAAATGTGTTTTATATTCATAATACACTTCGAGAGATTTTCAGCAAATGGTTTTATGGCAACATGGAGTTATAAGGTTATTAAGGATAGGAAAATGTCCTATGATCCGCCAGAACCGGAGGGATCTACCCAAGGACAACTCCCATAGTCTAGAAATAGAAGTCCTTAGGTATGATACAAAAGAAGGGGTATGAATGAAAGGGAAAGAAGGGGTTGAAGAATGAAAAAGAAATGAAAAGAAAAGGGTGAAAAGAAATGAGCCCTCCATATATTCAACCTTAGGGCAGACACCGGGTACACCTCATCTGCTACTGATAGTTACAAAAGTAACATCGGTATTGAAGATAAGACGTCATGGACCCAGTGACGCAATGCACTAAACCTTCTAGCCACTCAGGTATCTCTCAAAAGATACTTGTTTCATTCTCACGGGGAACCGGTATAATCTATCGACCTTCTCTTAGAGTTGGTTGATATTGAAACAGGAGACCCTGCCCCAATCTCCGCATAGGAAACCATAGGTGCACTAATCGAGTCTAGAGCCTCGAGATTCATCAAAGATCTCTTAGGAACACTTAGTTTTCTTACACTGGTTGTTCTACATCAATGGACACCAGTTGTAAATTATCGAGTCCTTCGCAGATCTTAGCAATCTGCCGAGAACGTTTATGAGAGGAATCACTTAGGTGTTTTCTCAATGATTGAACGGAAATCCTGCCAGGGTCAACATCAAACAGCCCTGACAGCAGGTCACTTCGGTAACTCCTTGTGGGTTACGCTTAGTGTGTTCGGTGACGTTCCATGTGCATTCTACAGTCGCGGGGTGATCTCCAGCGGCTCACCTAATCGTTGGTGTACGTATGTATGTCAGTGTTAGCCCTCTCGGGGGCATCCGATTAGGAACGGCCTTGGCAAGGATTAGAAGGAGTCTTCACACTATGCTGTTGACGAATTCTAACTCCAAACCTGTAAGTGCCGGACGGTCTACAGTCGTAGGGTGATCTCGTACGACTCACCTAATCGTTGGGGTACTCCGGTATTTTCTGAGTTAGCTCCTTCGGGGGCATCCGATTAGGAACGGCCATGGTGAGGGGCAGAAGGAGTAACCACATTGCGAGGGTGAAAAATTCTGTTTCTCACTTGTAAGTGCCGGTTGTTTATCACTAACCATTTTCTTGCAGGAACTTCACCACCAACACCTGATTCCACATGCTCATACTTACGTCAAAGACTTCCCGAAAAGTTCTAAGTTATACAAAGTCAAAGAAAGATCAAAGTTTCTCAAAGTTAATAAAAGATTCAACGTCAACGGAATCTACAAAGTGTTAAGACAAAGATCTTACTTAATGATCGGGAATTACTTGAGTACAAGTCATAAAAGTTCAAAGACGTATGAGCATGTTGGAATGGCGTACCATCAAGTTGAGTCGAAGGAGTGACCAAAGGCAGATTACTACATCATATGCATCACTTCAACAACAAGAAACAAGGATTGAAGAGCAAAGAATTTTTGTCTAATCTAACTGATTTTGAGACGTCCAGCAATTGCCAAAGTTCAAGAGTAAAGAAGATGACGTCAAAGCAACCATTCACCATTGACGACCGACCCTTAGGGGGAGATTGTTAGGAACACATTTCACGTTATTCAAGTGTCGGTCATTAATTTATGATAGGTTGCTAGTTAAACTTATTATGTTTTATTTTTAATCATTTTATTATGAAAGTTTATGATGTAATGTTACTACAAGTGGAAGTCCAAGGGCTAGTAGTGTAAAGTATGGAGATGAATCTAGAGACCCTTGGACTCCCCTATAAATACAATGTGTAAGCCTTCCTTAAGGCTTGTTGGATCTCATTAATACTTTGTCATTTTATCATATCATTAGAAGAGTTCCTTCCATATTATTCTATCTTCTTCTTCTCTATTCTTGTTTCTTATTCATACAAGTATCTTTGGTTGTTTATGCTATAACATGGTGACCTAACAGGTTATAAGCACATCCATTAGGTTGATGAACCACTCTCAAGACAAACGCTCGGAATCTTCCATGAATCCAACATTGAACGTGACCGAGCAGTTAGCTTCTTGAACTTGAATGTAACCAACTTTAACCGGACATTTGAGACAATTACTTGGACCACTTCTGCTACAGTTGACTTCTTCCTCTTGAATAGTCTTGCATTGCGTTCCAACCATATGTAATAAGTAGTAGCAGCAAGTAATAACCTCGAGATGATGCTAGCAACCGAACGTCCCTTAGATATAGGAACAAGGAACGTAATAACATCCTCCAACAAAGGTGGGACAGAATCCATACCCGATAAGCCCCGAACCTGAAACCAAACCTGCATAGAAAACGGACACTCAAAAAACAAGTGAGGGTGAGAGTCAGTAACCGTTTCACAAAGCGGGCAGCTAATAAGGCTGAAATCAACATCAGGCCCAACATC
>LBNU01015356.1:59351-97614 GCA_014162995.1 Artemisia annua
AGTCTTGCATTGCGTTCCAACCATATGTAATAAGTCGTAGCAGCAAGTAATAACCTCGAGATGATGCTAGCAACCGAACGTCCCTTAGATATAGGAACAAGGAACATAATAACATCCTCCAACAAAGGTGGGACAGAATCCATACCCGATAAGCCCCGAACCTGAAACCAAACCTGCATAGAAAACGGACACTCAAAAAACAAGTGAGGGTGAGAGTCAGTAACCGTTTCACAAAGCGGGCAGCTAATAAGGCTGAAATCAACATCAGGCCCAACATCCGATTCCCGCAGTCTATCTTGAGTCTTCAACTTCTGTCGAATAACAAGCCACAAATGAATAGCATGACGGGGAATACAATGAGAGAACCATGGAATGTGAAACCACTCAACCACATCAGCCCTTGTACGAAGAGACTCCCAAGCATACGCAACTGAAAATCGCCTATGATTACCATCCAGATCACGCCACACTAAGGTGTCATTCATATAATGAAGAATAGGGACCGGGAGAGTAAATAATGTCGGGTATTTTGGCAACCAATCAGCAGGCCATTTCCAATTCCCATTCTCAATCACATCATAAACCGAGTCCTTTAAGCTTAGACCAGCCCGGACAATTTCTCGCGGAGTGAGCATATCACGTAAGGGACTCAAGTCACTCCACATGTCAAACCAAGTAGATGTATTCTTACCATTATTGATGTTATGCCATATAAATGGACGGACTTTAGGTCTGATTGCAAGAAGTTTCCGCCATCCCCAACTAGCATCACCCAAGCAAGGAACATCCCAAAAACTTCTACCACGGAGCTTATACGAATGAATCCACTTAACCCATAAAGACTCTTTATGTGTCAATATACACCATATATGCGTAGTCATAAGGGAAATATTAAAATCAGCCAATCGACGAATACCAAGACCACCCCCTTTTTGAGGCTTGCAAACAGAATCCCAAGCAACTTTGGCCTTACCCCTCTTCATTTCACCTTGGCACCATAAGAAACCCCTCATAAGCTGCTCCAAATCATGAATGATACGGGTAGGAAGGATAAAAACAAAAGCCCAATATCGATGCATCGAAGACAACACAGATCTGACCAATTGAAGCCTACCCGCTAGAGATAAGAACTTATTTCTCCAATCATTCACACGACTCTCCAATTTTTCCACAAGAACCTTGCAATCCCTATAGAGCAATCGCGACGATATAAGCGGAACTCCAAGGTACCTAACCGGGAGAGAACCTTCTGCAAATGGCATAGACTGTAGAATAATAGCTTTCAAAGCATTAGGAACATTACCAAAGAAAGCTGTACTTTTGGGAATACTCGGGACAAGGCCCGACACATTCTTAAAATCCTCCAAAGCTTGCATAATAGTATTAACCAAATCAGGATGGCCTCTAGAGAACAAGAAAAGATCATCTGCAAAACATAGATTAATAATTCTCTGCTGATCACATAAGTGATGAAATTGGAAGTCTGCCGAATTAGAAACCTTATGCTGCAAAATAAGAGTTAGAACCTCCATAACCAACGTAAACAAGTAAGGAGATAACGGGTCTCCTTGTTGACGTGATTCATTCTTGTTCACTTTGCTGGTTGAAGCTTTTGGATAGAGTGTATGTTATCTTGCAGTACCGTTTGGTCCTTTTCTTGGCTGAATTTTTCATCTAAATTAATGGGACAAATGGCATGACAAGTGGATGTGTTGCATGTAACTTGATCCTTTGTAATTGTCTTCATATATTTCATTCGTATTAGTTGGAAGAATTGGGTTCAAGTTCGGATATGCTGGAAGGTTGGGTCGCTTAGACCATGTTTATGCTTCAAGTTTATTTGCTACGGATGCCACTCTTATTAGGTTATTAGATTATGCTTTTTGCATAATACTAATAGAAGACGCAATTGGTTGAAGCTGGAAGTTCGCATGTTTAAGATCTGGAGCGCTAGGATGACTAAGAAGACTTAAATGTTTATTTGAGTTGTGATGTATTGTATTTTTATTGCTAGTCATGGTTAGTTGTTTTTAGATCTGTTAGTTATAAGAATGGCCTATCATTCTTATATAGTGGTAGTGGTAGTGTCCTTAGGGACTTCGATGAGAGACTCACTCTCATCCATTGTACTTCAACGTTTTCTTATTAATGTATTTTACCGGGTGCATGATTACTCCCCTTTACCCAAAAAAAAACAATTTGTCCTCTTTCAGCTGGTATTATTATGGATTCTTTGGAGGAGTTTAAGGATGTGTCGGGCTTGTCTCCTAGTTTACCCAAGAGTACAGCTTATTTCTGTAATGTTCGTAATCATGTTAAGCTTGCTATTTTACAGATTCTTCCATTTGTTGAAGGGACCTTGCCTGTGAAGTACCTTGGAGTGCCGTTAGTTACTACTAGATTGGTTTTTAGAGATTGTAGAGAATTGGTGGAAAAGCTGGCTAATCGCATCAATGATTGGAGGAATAAATCCCTCTCTTTTGCTGGTAGACTTCAGCTTATTCAATCAGTTCTATCTTCTATGCACATTTATTGGGCTTCGGTGTTTGTTCTCCCGGCTCGTATTGTGGCTGATCTTGAGCAGCTTATGCGGGCTTTTCTTTGGAAAGGTTATTCTAAAGTTGCTTGGGAGGTGGTTTGTTTACCTAAAGAAGAGGGTGGGCTGGGTATTCGTAGGCTTGAATCCTTTAATACGGCTCTTATTGCTGCTCATATCTGGCGTTTGTTCAATTCGATGGAGTCTTTATGGGTTCAGTGGATTCATACTTATAGGTTGCGTGGACGTAACTTTTGGGATGTTCCATGTCGTGGTAATATGTCATGGAGTTGGCGGAAGATTCTTCAAATTAGGCC
Organism: Artemisia annua; assembly: GCA_014162995.1. NCBI lineage: Eukaryota > Viridiplantae > Streptophyta > Magnoliopsida > Asterales > Asteraceae > Artemisia > Artemisia annua. The sequence goes on from LBNU01015356.1 coordinate 62,205, forward strand.
TATTATCAGGCAATTCATTTGGTATAATATTGGTAATGGTTTGAAGGCTTCAGCGTGGTTTGATAAGTGGTGTTCGGTTGGTCCTCTTTCTCTTATTGTGTCCTCGCGGGATATTCATCGGGCTGGTTTTAATTCGAACTCATTGGTTAGGGACATTATTTTAGAGGATCATTGGTTGTGGCCAAATATGTGGGGAACGAAGTATCCTGTGCTTGCATCTATCTTGGTTCCTAATATTACTGCTAATGTGGATGATCGGTTAGTTTGGAAGATGGAAGATGGTAATGTTAAGTCTTTCTCTGTTTCATTAGTGTGGGATTGTATTCGGCCGCGTGGACAGGTTGTTGATTGGTTTCATCTTGTTTGGTTCACGCACCGCATTCCAAGACATGCTTTTCACTTGTGGCTAGTTATGAGAAGGAGGTTGCGTACACAGGATATGCTTCGTTCTAATGACTCTTCTAGTGGTGCTCTTGTGTGCCCCCTGTGCAATACGCAACCGGATTCTCATGCTCACCTTTTCTTTGAGTGTCTGTTTTCTTTTCAGGTTTGGAGCTCGTTGAAGGTGTTTGCTGGTCTCACAGATATTCCATCTTCGTTAGAAGATGTGGTTCATCATTTGGTTCCTTTGTCTACATCTCGGTCTGTTCGGAGTGTTGTTTCTAAGCTTTTGTTTGCGGCTACTTCTTATTTCATATGGCAAGAGCGAAACAACAGAATTTTCAAGCAGCAACGTCGATCGGAAAGTCAATTGATTGATGTTATTAAATCAACGGTGCGTTTGAAGCTTATTACATGTAGATTCAAAAGGAAAGTAAACGTGCTTAGTGCTTTGAGTGTGTGGAAGGTGCCCCAATCTCGTATTCATTCATGATGTTGCTTCCATATTTTGGTCCGGTTTTGGTTATCAGTTCACCAAGGGTGATTTTTTCACCTGAAGAACTGGCTAGTCCTGAGCAAACGGCTACAGGTAAAGACATGTCAAATCCGTTTATAGTTTCTGGTTTGCTAATAAATCAGATGGTTATCAAGTGTACCATGGTTTTTGAACTAAAACATTTGGCTAGTCCTGAGCAAACGGCTACAGGTAAAGACAAGTCAAATCCGTTTTTAGTTGCTGATTTGCTAATAAATCAGATGGTTATCAAGTGTACCATAGTTTTCGAACTTAAACATTTGGCTACTCCAGTAGTGATGGCTATTGGTAAAGAGTCATCAAATCCATTAGTTTCAATGATTCACCTCTCGCAGGAGTTTATTCACCTGGAAGTGATGAGAATAGTATGTAACGTATATGTTTTGATGGTCATTTTGTCATTTGTTGCTGGTATGTTTTGGCGCTGTTCTAAATGGTGCTATTCATGGAGTTCGAATACTTGGTTTATTGCTCTTGCTGGTTGGAAGATGGTTGCTCATTGGTCTCATGACATTTGGTCTTTTGATTCTGCAAAGATTTGGCTCTATTCACGATGGTGCAATTTATGGAATTCGGAATCTTGGTTTTCAAGATGGTGTTTTTCAAGAGGGCGATTTTCTAGATGTTTCTTTGCTATTGCTGGTTGGAAGATTGTTTTCCTCGTGATTCATGATTATTCTTGGCGTTATTTCTAGTCAGGTGATTGTAATATCTAGCTAGGTTTGTTGTGCTATTGGCCTGTCAGTAGCACAACCGATTAGTGTGTAGTGGTTGTTCAAGCTTGGCTTGAGGTTAATGTGGTATTTCAGCCACATTCCATTGTACTTAAAACGTTTTGTGTGATTAATATATTTTACCAGGGTGAAACCCTTTTACCCAAAAAAAAGTCTCTCCAAGTGTGGGCGATTTTTTCCCTAACAAACTCTAATCGTTCCTCATCAATTTTGATCTAAATCCTTTAAGTCTTGTAACGATTTGATTAATCCTAGTGTTTAAACATTGCGTTTATCATTGGAATACTAAATCGTTACTAGTTTTTTAAGATTTAGATCAAATATGGTGAAACGATTTAGGGTTTGTTAGGGATTAAATCGCTACTGGTTTCCTCATTCGATCCTGATTATCTCTTTATTAAAGTCGGTTTGTTAATCGACTTTTACATATATATGGTCGAAACTTTTATTCTGCTGCACATCGTTTAATTCCATTCGATTCCTAACTTTTGGGTTTCGTTTTTTTTTCTGTGCGCATGTGTTTTGTTTGGGGCTTATTGTTTAATCGTTATCCTCTTGGATTTTGATACTACCTGTTTGCAAGTAACCCTTTTAGGGTTTTGGTAATGGTACGTTCCTTCAAGGATTTAGGTGCAATTAGTCCCTTACATGATAAGAGCCGTTGTCCCTAAAGGCTCCCTTGTTGAGAGCAATTGTACCTTACTTTATGGGAGCCGTTGTCCTTAAACACTTGCTCATTTGATGAGACCAATTGCCTTTTACATGATGGTAGCCGTTGTCCCTAACGCTTGCACACTTGATAAGAGAAATTGTCACTTACATGACGAGATCCGTTGTCCCTAAAGGCTAACTTTATGAGGGCAATTTGTCCCTTACATGATAAGAGCCTTTGTCCCTTAAAACTCACTTGTTGGCAGCAATTGTACCTTACTTTATGAGAGTTGTTAGCCCTAACGCTTCCTTACTTAATGAGAGCAATTGCCCTTTACATGATGATAGCTGTTGTCCCTGATGCTTGCGCAATTGATAAGAGCAATTGTCACTTACATGATGAGATCCGTTGTCCCCTTAAGACTAACTTTATGAGGGCAATTTGTCCCTTACATGTTAAGAGCCGTTGTCTCTAAAGGCTCACTTGTTGAGAGCATTTTTACCTTACTTTATGGGAGTCGTTGTCCCTAAACGCTTGCTAACTTGATGAGAGCAATTGCCCTTTACATGACGATAGCCGTTGTCCCTAATGCTTGCACAATTAATAAGAGCCATTATCACTTACATGATGAGATCCGTTGTCCCTAACGGCTAACATTATGAGGGCATTTTGTCCCTTAGAGCCGTTGTCCCTAAAGGCTCATTTGTTGAGAGCAATTGTACCTTACTTTATGGGAGACGTTGTTCCTAAATGCTTGCTCACTTGATGAGAGCAATTGCCCTTTACATTATGATAGCCGTTGTCCCTAATGCTTGCACAATTGATAAGAGCAATTGTCCCTTACATGATGAGATCCGTTGTCTCTAACGGCTAACATTATGAGGGTAATTTGTCCCTTATATGATAAGAGCCGTTGACCCTAAAGACTCACGAGTTGAGGCAATTATACCTTACTTTGAGGGAGACATTGTTCCTAAACGCTTGCTCACTTGATGAGAACAATTGCCCTTTACATGATGATAGCCGGTTTCCCTAACGCTTGAACACTTGATAAGAGCAATTGTCACTTACATGATGAGATCCGTTGTCCCTAAAGGCTAACTTTATGATGGCAATTTGACACTTACATGATAAGAGCCTTTGTCCCTAAAGGCTCACTTGATGAGAGCAATTGTACCTTACTTTACGGGAGATGTTGTCCCTAAATGCTTGCTCACTTGATGAGAGCAATTGCCCTTTACATGATGATAGCCGTTGTCCCTAATGCGTGCACACTTGATAAGAGCAATTGTCACTTACATGATGAGATCCGTTGTCCCTAAAGGCTAACTTTATGAGGGCAATTTTTGCCTTAGATGATAAGATCCATTGTCCCTAAAGGCTCACATGTTGACAACAATTGTACCTTACTTTACGGGAGACATTGTCCCTAAATGCTTGCTCACTTGATGAGAGCAATTGCCCTTTACATGATGATAGTCGTTGTCCCTGATGCTTGCACAATTGATAAGAGCAATTGTCACTTACATGATGAGATCCGTTGTCCCTAAAGGCTAACTTTATGAGGGCAATTTTTGCCTTAGATGATAAGATCCATTGTCCCTAAAGGCTCACATGTTGACAACAATTGTACCTTACTTTACGGGAGACATTGTCCCTAAATGCTTGCTCACTTGATGAGAGCAATTGCCCTTTACATGATGATAGTCGTTGTCCCTGATGCTTGCACAATTGATAAGAGCAATGTCCCTTGCATGATTACAGCCGTTGTCTCTAAAGGCTCACTTGTTGAGAGTAATTGTACCTTACTTTATGGGAGTCGTTGTCCCTAAACACTTGCTCACTTGATGAGAGCAATTGCCCTTTACATGACGATAGCCGTTGTCCCTAATGCTTGCATAATTGATAAGAGAAATTGTCACTTACATGATGAGATCCGTTGTCCCTAATGGCTAACATTATGAGGGCAATTTATCCATTATATGATAAGAGCCGTTGTCCCTAAAGGCTCACTTGTTGAGAGCAATTGTACCTTACTTTATGGGAGACATTGTCCCTAAACGCTTGCTCACTTGATGGGAGCAATTTCCCTTTACATTATGATAGCCATTGTCCCTAATGCTTGCACACTTGATAAGAGCAATAGTCACTTACATGATGAGATCCGTTGTCCCTAAATGCTAACTTTGTGAGGGCAATTTGTCCCTCACATGATAAGAGCCGTTGTCCATAAAGGCACACTTGTTAAGAGCAATTGTACCTTACTATATGGGAGACGTTGTCCCTAAACGCTTGCTCAGTTGATAAGAGTAGTTGCCCTTTACATGTTGATAGTTGTTGTCCCTAATGCTTGCACACTTGATAAGAGCAATTGTCACTTACATGATGAGATCCGTTTTCCCTAAAGGCTAACTTTATGAGGGCAATTTGTCCCTTAAATGATAAGAGCCTTTGTCCCTAAAGGCTCAGTTGTTGAGAGCAATTGTACCTTACTTTATGGGAGCCGTTGTCCTTAAACGCTTGCTCATTTGATGAGACCAATTGCCCTTTACATAATGATAGCCGTTGTCCCTAATGCGTGCACACTTGCTAAGAGCAACTGTCATTTACATGATGAGATCCGTTGTCCCTAAAGGCTAACTTTATGAGGGCAATTTTTCCCTTACATGATAAGAGCCGTTGTCCCTAAAGGGTCACTTGTTGAGAGCTATTGTACCTTACTTTACGGGAGACGTTGTCCCTAAATGCTTGCATACTTGATGAGAGCAATTGCCCTTTACATGTTGATAGCCGATGTCCCTAATGCTTGCACAATTGATAAGTGCAATTGTCACTTACATGATGAGATCCGTTGTCCCTAACGGCTAACATTATGAGGGCAATTTGTCCCTTACATGATAAGAGCCATTGTCCCTAAAGGCTCACTTGTTGACAGCAATTGTACCTTACTTTATGGGAGACGTTGTCCCTAAACACTTGCTCACTTGATGGGAGCAATTTCCATTTACATGATGATAGCCGTTGTCCCTAATGCTTGCACACTTGATAAGAGCAATAGTCACTTACATGATGAGATCCGTTGTCCCTAAAGGCTAACTTTGTGAGATCAATTTGTCTCTCACATGATAAGAGCCGTTGTCCATAAAGGCACACTTGTTGAGAGCAATTGTACCTTACTATATGGGAGACGTTGTCCCTAAACACTTGCTCACTTGATATGAGCAATTTCCCTTTACATGATGATAGCCGTTGTCCCTAATGCTTGCACACTTGATAAGAGCAATAGTCACTTACATGATGAGATCCGTTGTCCCTAACGGCTAATTTTGTGAGGGCAATTTGTCCCTCACATGATAAGAGCTGTTGTCCATAAAGGCTCACTTTTTGAGAGCAATTGTCCTTTACATGATGATAGCCGTTGTCCCTAATGCGTGCACACTTGATAAGAGCAACTGTCACTTACATGATGAGATCCGTTGTCCCTAAACTCTAACTATATTAGGGCAATTTGTCCCTTACATGATAAGAGCCGTTGTCCCTAAAAGCTCACTTGTTGCTAGCAATTGTACCTTTCTTTAAGAGAGCTGTTATCCCTAACGCTTGCTCACTTGATGAGAGCAATTGCCCTTTACATGATGATAATCGTTGTCCTTAATGCTTGAACACTTGATAAGAGCAATTGTCACTTACATGATGAGATCCGTTGTCCCTAAAGGCTAACTTTATGAGGGCAATTTTTCCCTTACATGATAAGAGCCGTTGTCCCTAAAGGCTCACTTGTTGAGAGCAATTGTACCTTACTTTATGGGAGACGTTGACCGTAAATGCTTGCTCACTTGATTAGAGCAATTGCCCTTTACATGTTGATAGCCGATGTCCCTAATGCTTGGACAATTTATAAGAGCAATTGTCATTTACATGATGAGATTCGTTGTCCATAAAGGCTAACTTTATGTGGACAAATTTACTTCATAATGTTAGCTGTTAGGGACAAAGGCTCACTTGTTGACAGCAATTGCACCTTTCTTTATGGGAGATGTTGTTCCTAATCGCTTGCTCAATTGATGAGAGCAATTGCCCTTTACATGATGATAGCCGTTGTCCCTGATGCTTGAACACTTGATAAGAGCAATTGTCACTAACATGATGAGATCGGTTGTCCCTTAAGACTAACTTTATGAGGGCAATTTGTCCCTTGCTGTTGTCTCTAAAGGCTCACTTGTTGAGAGCAATTGTACCTTACTTTATGGGAGTCGTTGTCCCTAAACGCTTGCTCACTTGATGAGAGCAATTGCCCTTTACATGATGATAGCCGTTGTCCCTAATGCTTGCACAATTGATAAGAGCAATTGTCACTTACATGATGAGATCCGTTGTCCCTAACAGCTAACATTATGAGGGCAATTTGTCCCTTATAGGATAAGAGCCGTTGTCGCTAAAGGATCACTTGTTGAGAGCAACTGTACCTTATTTATAGGAGACGTTTTCCCTAAACGCTTGCTCATTTGAGGGGAGCAATTTCCCTTTACATGATGATAGCCATTGTCCCTAATGCTTGCACACTTGATGAGAGCAATAGTCACTTACATGATGAGATCCGTTGTCCCTAAAGGCTAACTTTGTGAGGGCAATTTGTCCCTCACATGATAAGAGCCGTTGTCCATAAAGGCACACTTGTTGAGAGCAATTGTACCTTACTATATGGGAGACGTTGTCCCTAAACGCTTGCTAAGTTGATAAGAGTAGTTTCCCTTTACATGTTGATAGCCGTTGTCTCTAATGCTTGCACACTTGATAAGAGCAATTGTCACTTACATGATGAGATCCGTTTTCCCTAAAGGCTAACTTTATGAAGTTCTCTCTCTTTTGGCGACTATTGGCGAACAAAAAAATACGAATCCCTTTTCTTATACGATTAACACTCCTATGATTCTTAACCTTTTAATTTATTAATTATTGGTTATCTAACAATCGTGGGTCGGTGTACTTTATTGGATTCGTGTTTTTTTGCTTTTGCTAATAGTGTTGATGGCAACCTTGATCTATATTCATACATCTTGCTTTGTCGTTAGTGCATGGCTATGTCAATATACATCTAATTGATCTTTTATTTATTCCTTGCTATTGATCCCACATGGGTCGGTGGTGAATTTTAAGTTATTAGATCTGTTGGAGAATTTTGTGTGCATGGTTCTTTATCGATCATTCTTTATTGATTTATTCCTTGCTATTGATCGTTGATTGGATGGTGGTTTAGTCGGTTCCTTATTATTACATATATAAGGATCGATCTTTTCATCTTGTTACGCATTGTTTAATCATTATTTTGGTTAAAGGGTTTTATGCTTTACTAGATCCATTCTGGGATTTCGATAGTTATTGCGTTCAAGATTTTTGATTCTGGTATGGCTGGGTATTATCGATCTATGCTTAGGGTTTATTTTTTGGTTGATCATATCTGATTGAAGGGCTGGTCTTAATGGATAAATCAAAGTCGTATTGTTTTGGTTCTTTATCATGCTGGTGCGTGTACTGCTGATCGTGATTTGGGTCTGATAGTGGATATTTACGCTGTCCTGGTCGTGTTGTTTGTGTTACTATTGACGTTCGAATGATTTTTGTGGGTTTTAGAGAGATGTAAGTCAAGTTTGAAGGTAATCTTGTTCAAAAACCTATCCTTCTTTCACTAAACGGTGTTTCATTATCTTGCTGGTTTTGTGATCGAAGTTAACATATTACGAATTGACTTTGAAAATTGGATTGTTTTATTTTGTATTGGTCAGTAATATGATGCCTTGGAAGTTAGGGTTTAGTATAAACCCTAGGTTTGTTAATGGACATGCTGCTACTTCATGGATCTCCTTCTACAACTGATTTATGGTGTTTATTGTTGTTCGTTGATCGCATGGCAGATTTGTGGTATTGTGTTACCATTATTGATCCTTTTGCTACTAATTTGGTTATATTTGGCGGATCGTCCTGCTATGGTCATGTTTGGTTAGGGTTGATTTACATCCTATTTGTTTCTGATCTCCTTCTTGGAAATAATGCTGATCATGAGGTCCTCGTGGGTTGGTTCATTGGAAGTTTGAGTGCTATGACGTCTTTGCAAGAATCAAGTGTGTCTATTTGATTAGCGTTTAATTTGTTATTTTTATTGGCGTTGTAGTTTATGCTCTATGTATTTGTTATAAGTGTGGTTTGTCACTCTTATATAGTGGTTAGGGGTAGGTTATAAGAATATTTGTCATTCTTATATTTGAGTCTGTAAGTGTCCTAAGGATCTGAGATGAGGGACGTCATCCTCATCCTTTGTACTTCAATATTTTTGGTGTAATAAATTTTACCGGGGTGAATTAACCCTTTTACCCAAAAAATGAGGGCAATTCGTCCTTTAAATGATAAGAGCCTTTGTCCCTAAAGGCTCAGTTGTTGAGAGCAATTGTACCTTACTTTATGGGAGCCGTTGTCCTTAAACGCTTGCTCATTTGATGAGACCAATTGCCCTTTACATGATGATAGTCGTTGTCCCTAATGCGTGCACACTTGATAAGAGCAACTATCGCTTACATGATGAGATCGGTTGTCCCTTAAGACTAACTTTATGAGGGCAATTTGTCCCTTATATGATAAGAGCCGTTGTCCCTAAAGGATCACTTGTTGAAAGCAATTGTACCTTATTTTATGTGAGACATTGTCCCTAAACGCTTGCTCACTTGATGACCGCAATTGCCCTTTACATGATGATAGCCGTTGTCCCTAATGCTTGCACAATTGATAAAAGCAATTATCACTTACATGATGAGATCCGTTGTCCCTAACGGCTAACATTATGAGGGCAATTTGTCCCTTATATTATAAGAGTCGTTGTCCCTAAAGGCTCACTTGTTGAGAGCAATTGTACCTTATTTATGGGAGACGTTGTTCCTAAACGCTTGCTCATTTGATGGGAGCAATTTCCCTTTACATGATGATAGCCATTGTCCCTAATGCTTGCACACTTGATGAGAGCAAAAGTCACTAACATGATGAGATCCGTTGTCCCTAAATGCTAACTTTGTGAGGGCAATTTGTCCCTCACATGATAAGAGCTGTTGTCCATAAAGGCACACTTGTTGAGAGCAATCGTACCTTACTATATGGGAGACGTTGTCCCTAAACGCTTGCTCAATTGATAAGAGTAGTTTCCCTTTACATGTTGATAGCCGTTGTCCCTAATGCTTGCACACTTGATAAGAGCAATTGTCACTTACATGATGAGATCCGTTGTCCCTAAAGGCTAACTTTATGTGGGCAATTTGTCCCTTACATGATAAGAGCCGTTGTCCCTAAAGGCTCACTTGTTGACAGCAATTGTACCTTTCTTTAAGAGAGCTGTTACCCCTAACGCTTGCTCACTTGATGAGAGCAATTGCCCTTTACATGATGATAGACGTTGTCCTTGATGCTTGAACACTTGATAAGAGCAATTGTCACTTACATGATGAGATCCATGTCCTTAAAGGCTAACTTTATGAGGGCATACACTTGATAAGAGCAATTGTCACTTACATGATGAGATCCGTTGTCCCTAAAGGCTAACTTTATGATGACAATTTTTCCCTTACATGATAAGAGCCGTTGTCCCTAAAGGCTCACTTGTTGAGAGCAATTGTACCTTACTTTACGGGAGACGTTGTCCCTAAATGCTTGCTCACTTGATTAGAGCAAATGACCTTTACATGTTGATAGCCAATGTTGCTAATGCTTGCACAATTGATAAGAGCAATTGTCACTTACATGATGAGATCCGTTGTCCCTAAATGCTAACTTTATGTGGGCAATTTGTCCCTTACATGATAAGAGCCGTTGTCCCTAAAGGCTCACTTGTTGACAGCAATTGTACCTTTCTTTATGGGAGACGTTGTCCTTAAACGCTTGCTCATTTGATGAGACCAATTGCCCTTTACATGATGATAGCCATTGTCCCTAATGCGTGCACACTTGATAGGAGCAACTGTCACTTAGATGATGAGATCCGTTGTCCCTAAAGGCTAACTTTATATGGGCAATTTGTCCCTTACATGATAAGAGCCGTTGTCCCTAAAGGCTCACTTGTTGACAACAGTTGTACCTTTCTTTAAGAGAGCTTTGATGAGAGCAATTGCCCTTTACATGTTGATAGTCGATGTCCCTAATGCTTGCACAATTGATAAGTGCAATTGTCACTTACATGATGAGATCCGTTGTCCCTAAAGGCTAACATTATGAGGGCAATTTGTCCCTTACATGATAAGAGCCGTTTTCCCTAAAGGCTCACTTGTTGACAGCAATTGTACCTTACTTTATAGGAGACGTTGTCCCTAAACACTTGCTCACTTGATGGGAGCAATTTCCCTTTACATGATGATAGCCGTTGTCCCTAATGCTTGCACACTTGATAAGAGCAATAGTCACTTACATGATGAGATCCGTTGTCCCTAAAGGCTAACTTTGTGAGGTCAATTTGTCTCTCACATGATAAGAGCCGTTGTCCATAAAGGCACACTTGTTGAGAGCAATTGTACCTTACTTTATGGGAGACGTTGTCCCTGAACGCTTGCTCACTTGATATGAGCAATTGCGCTTTACATGATGATAGTCGTTGCCCCTAATGCTTGCACACTTGATAAGAGCAATAGTCACTTACATGATGAGATCCGTTGTCCCTAAAGGCTAACTTTGTGAGGTCAATTTGTCTCTCACATGATAAGAGCCGTTGTCCATAAAGGCACACTTGTTGAGAGCAATTGTACCTTACTATATGGGAGACGTTGTCCCTGAACGCTTGCTCACTTGATATGAGCAATTTCCCTTTAAATGATGATAGCCGTTGTCCCTAATGCTTGCACACTTGATAAGAGTAATAGTCACTTACATGATGAGATCCGTTGTCCCTAACGGCTAATTTTGTGAGGGCAATTTGTCCCTCACATGATAAGAGCTGTTGTCCATAAAGGCACAGTTTTTGAGAGCAATTGTACTTTACTATATGGGAGATGTTGTCCGTAAATGCTTGCTCATTTGATGAGACCAATTGCCCTTTACTTGATGATAGCCGTTGTCCCTAATGCGTGCACACTTGATAAGAGCAACTGTCACTTACATGATGAGATCCGTTGCCCCTAAAGTCTAACTATATTAGGGCAATTTGTCCCTTACATGATAAGAGCCGTTGTCCCTAAAGGCTCACTTGTTGACAGCAATTGTACCTTACTTTACGGGAGACGTTGACCCTAAATGCTTGCTCACTTGATTAGAGCAATTGCCCTTTACATGTTGATAGCCGATGTCCCTAATCCTTGCACAATTTATAAGAGCAATTGTCACTTACATGATGAGATCCGTTGTCCATAAAGGCTAACTTTATTAGGGCAATTTGTCCCTTACATGATAAGAGCCGTTGTCCCTAAAGGCTCACTTGTTGACAGCAATTGTACCTTTCTTTATGGGAGATGTTGTTCCTAAATGCTTGCTCACTTGATGAGAGCAATTGCCCTTTACATGATGATAGCCGTTGTCCCTGATGCTTGAACACTGGATAAGAGCAATTGTCAATTACATGATGAGATCGGTTGTCCCTTAAGACTAACTTTATGAGGGCAATTTGTCCCTGGCTGTTGCCTCTAAAGGCTTACTTGTTGAGAGCAATTGTACCTTACTTTATGGGAGTCGTTGTCCCTAAACGCTTGCTCACTTGATGAGAGCAATTGCCCTTTATATGATGATAGCCGTTGTCCCTAATGCTTGCACAATTGGTAAGAGCAATTGTCACTTACATGATGAGATCCGTTGTCCCTAACAGCTAACATTATGAGGGCAATTTGTCCCTTATAGGATAAGAGCCGTTGTCGCTAAAGGATCACTTATTGAGAGCAATTGTACCTTACTTTATGGGAGCCGTTGTCCCTAAACGCTTGCTCACTTGATGAGAGCAATTGCCCTTTACATGATGATAGCCGTTGTCCCTAATGCTTGCACACTTGATAAGAGCAATTGTCACTTACATGATGAGATCCGTTGTCCCTAAAGGCTAACTTTATGAGGGCAATTTGTCCCTTACATGATAAGAGCCGTTGTCCCTAAAGGCTCACTTGTTGAGAGCAATTGTACCTTACTAAATGGGAGACGTTGTCACTAAACGCTTGCTCAATTGATAAGAGTAGTTTCCCTTTACATGTTGATAGCCGTTGTCCCTAATGCTTGCACACTTGATAAGAGCAATTGTCACTTACATGATGAGATCCGTTGTCCCTAACAGCTAACATTATGAGGGCAATTTGTCCCTTATAGGATAAGAGCCGTTGTCGCTAAAGGATCACTTATTGAGAGCAATTGTACCTTACTTTATGTGAGACGTTGTCCCTAAACGCTTGCTCACTTGATGAGTGCAATTGCCCTTTACATGATGATAGCCGTTGTCCCTAATGCTGGCACAATTGATAAGAGCAATTATCACTTACATGATGAGATCCGTTGTCCCTAATGGCTAACATTATGAGGGCAATTTGTCCCTTATATGATAAGAGCCGTTGTCCCTAAAGGCTCACTTGTTGAGAGCAACTGTACCTTATTTATAGGAGACGTTGTCCCTAAACGCTTGCTCATTTGAGGGGAGCAATTTCCCTTTACATGATGATAGCCATTGTCCCTAATGCTTGCACACTTGATGAGAGCAATAGTCACTTACATGATGAGATCCGTTGTCCCTAAAGGCTAACTTTGTGAGGGCAATTTGTCCCTCACATGATAAGAGCCGTTGTCCATAAAGGCACACTTGTTGAGAGCAATTGTACCTTACTATATGGGAGACGTTGTCCCTAAACGCTTGCTCAGTTGATAAGAGTAGTTTCCCTTTACATGTTGATAGCCGTTGTCTTTAATGCTTGCACACTTGATAAGAGCAATTGTCACTTACATGATGAGATCCGTTTTCCCTAAAGGCTAACTTTATGAGGGCAATTTGTCCCTTAAATGATAAGAGCCTTTGTCCCTAAAGGCTCAGTTGTTGAGAGCAATTGTACCTTACTTTATGGGAGCCGTTGTCCTTAAACGCTTGCTCATTTGATGAGACCAATTGCCCTTTACATGATGATAGCCGTTGTCCCTAATGCAACCACACTTGATAAGAGCAACTGTCACTTACATGATGAGATCCGTTGTCCCTAAAGGCTAACTTTATGTGGGCAATTTGTCCCTTACATGATAAGAGCCGTTGTCCCTAAAGGCTCACTTGTTGACAACAGTTGTACCTTTTTTTAAGAGAGCTGTTATCCGTAACGCTTGCTCACTTGATGAGAGCAATTGCCCTTTACATGATGATAGCCGTTGTCCCTGATGCTTGAACACTTGATAAGAGCAATTGTCACTTACATGATGAGATCCGTTGTCCCTAACGGCTAACATTATGAGGGCAATTTGTCCCTTACATGACAAGAGCCGTTATCCCTAAAGGCTCACTTGTTGACAGCAATTGTACCTTACTTTATGGGAGACGTTGTCCCTAAACGCTTGCTCACTTGATGGGAGCAATTTCCCTTTACATGATGATAGCCGTTGTCCCTAATGCTTGCACACTTGATAAGAGCAATAGTCACTTAGATGATGAGATCTGTTGACCCTAAAGGCTAACTTTGTGAGGGCAATTTGTCACTCACAGGATAAGAGCCGTTGTCCATAAAGGCACACTTGTTGAGAGCAATTGTACCTTACTTTATGGGAGACATTGTCCCTAAATGCTTGCTCACTTGATGGGAGCAATTTCCCTTTACATGATGATAGCCGTTGTCCCTAATGCTTGCACACTTGATAAGAGCAATAGTCACTTACATGATGAGATCCGTTGTCCCTAAAGACTAACATTGTGAGGGAAATTTGTCCCTTAGATGATAAGAGCCTTTGTCCCTAAAGGCTTAGTTGTAGCAATTGTACCTTACTTTATGGGAGCCTTTGTCCTTAAACGCTTGCTCATTTGATGAGACCAATTGCCCTTTACATGATGATAGTTGTTGTCCCTAATGCGTGCACACTTGATAAGAGCAACTGTCACTTACATGATGAGATCCGTTGTCCCTAAAGTCTAACTATATTAGGGCACTTTGTCCCTTACATGATAAGAGCCGTTGTCCCTAAAGGCTCACTTGTTGACAGCAATTGTACCTTTCTTTAAGAGAGCTGTTATCCCTAACTCTTGCTCAATTGATGAGAGCAATTGCCCTTTACATGATGATAGTCGTTGTCCCTGATGCTTGAACACTTGATAAGAGCAATTGTCAATTACATGATGAGATCCGTTGTCCCTAAAGGCTAACTTTATGAGGACAATTTTTCCCTTACATGATAAGAGCCGTTGTCCCTAAAGGCTCACTTGTTGAGAGCAATTGTACCTTACTTTATGGGAGACGTTGTCCCTAAATGCTTGCTCACTTGATTAGAGCAATTGCCCTTTACATGTTGATAGCCGATGTCGCTAATTCTTGCACAATTGATAAGAGCAATTGTCACTTACATGATGAGATCCGTTGTCCCTAAAGGCTAACTTTTGTGGGCAATTTGTCCTTTACATGATAAGAGCCGTTGTCCCTAAAGGCTCACTTGTTGACAGCAATTGTACCTTTCTTTATGGGAGACGTTGTCCCTAAACGCTTGCTCACTTGATGAGAGCAATTGCCCTTTACATGATGATAGCCATTGTCCCTGATGCTTGAACACCTGATAAGAGCAATTGTCACTAACATGATGAGATCCGTTGTCCCTTAAGACTAACTTTATGAGGGCAATTTGTCCCTTGTCGTTGTCTCTAAAGGCTCACTTGTTGAGAGCAATTGTACCTTACTTTATGGGAGTCGTTGTCCCTAAACGCTTGCTCACTTGATGAGATCAATTGCCCTTTACATGATGATAGCCGTTGTCCCTAATGCTTGCACAATTGATAAGAGCAATTGTCACTTACATGATGTGATCCGTTGTCCCTAACGGGTAACATTATGAGGGCAATTTGTCCCTTATATGATAAGAGTCGTTGTCCCTAAAGGATCACTTGTTGAGAGCAATTGTACCTTATTTTATGTGAGACGTTGTCCCTAAACGCTTGCTTACTTGATGAGTGCAATTGCCCTTTACATGATGATAGTTGTTGTCCCTAATGCTTGCACAATTGATAAGAGCAATTGTCACTTACATGATGAGATCCGTTGTCCCTAACGGCTAACATTATGAGGGCAATTTGTCCCTTATATGATAAGAGCCGTTGTCCCTAAAGGCTCACTTGTTGAGAGCAATTGTACCTTATTTATAGGAGCGTAGTCCCTAAACGCTTGCTCATTTGATGGGAGCAATTTCCCTTTACATGATGATAGCCATTGTCCCTAATGCTTGCACACTTGATGAGAGCAATAGTCACTAACATGATGAGATCCGTTGTCCCTAAAGGCTAACTTTGTGAGGGCAATTTGTCCCTCACATGATAAGAGCCGTTGTCCATAAAGGCACACTTGTTGAGAGCAATTGTACCTTACTATATGGGAGACGTTGTCCCTAAACGCTTGCTCAATTGATAAGAGTAGTTTCCCTTTACATGTTGATAGCCGTTGTCCCTAATGCTTGCACACTTGATAAGAGCAATAGTCACTTACATGATGAGATCCGTTGTCCCTAAAGGCTAACTTTGTGAGGGCAATTTGTCCCTCACATGATAAGAGCCGTTGTCCATAAAGGCACACTTGTTGAGAGCAATTGTACCTTACTATATGGGAGACGTTGTCCCTAAACGCTTGCTCAATTGATAAGAGTAGTTTCCCTTTACATGTTGATAGCCGTTGTCCCTAATGCTTGCACACTTGATAAGAGCAATTGTCACTTACATGATGAGATCCATTTTCCCTAAACGCTAAATTTATGAGGGCAATTTGTCCCTTAAATGATAGAGCCTTTGTCCCTAAAGGCAATTGTACCTTACTTTATGGGAGCCGTTGTCCTTAAACGCTTGCTCATTTGATGAGACCAATTGCTCTTTACATGATGATAGCCGTTGTCCCTAATGCGTGCACACTTGATAAGAGCAACTGTCACTTACATGATGAGATCTGTTGTCCCTAAAGGCTAACTTTATGTGGACAATTTTTCCCTTACATGATAAGAGCCGTTGTCCCTAAAGGCTCACTTGTTGACAGCAATTGTACCTTTCTTTAAGAGAGCTGTTATCCCTAACGCTTGCTCACTTGATGAGAGCAATTGCCCTTTACCTGATGATAGCCGTTGTCCCTGATGCTTGAACACTTGATAAGAGCAATTGTCACTTACATGATGAGATCCATGTCCTTAAAGGCTAACTTTATGAGGGCAATTTTTCCCTTACATGATAAGAGCCGTTGTCCTTAAAGGCTCACTTGTTGAGAGCGATTGTACCTTACTTTACGGGAGACGTTGTCCCTAAATGCTTGCTCACTTGATGAGAGCAATTGCCCTTTACATGTTGATAGCCGATGTCCCTAATGATTGCACAATTGATAAGAGCAATTGTCACTTACATGATGAGATCCGTTGTCCCTAATGGCTAACATTATGAGGGCAATTTGTCCCTTTCATGATAAGAGCCGTTGACCCTAAAGGCTCACTTGTTGACAGCAATTGTACCTTACTTTGTGGGAGACGTTGTCCCTAAACGCTTGCTCACTTGATGGGAGCAATTTCCCTTTACATGATGATAGCCATTGTCCCTAATGCTTGCACACTTGATAAGAGCAATAGTCACTTACATGATGAGATCCGTTGTCCCTAAAGGCTAACTTTGTTAGGGCAATTTGTCCCTCACATGATATAGCCATTGTCCATAAAGGCACACTTGTTGAGAGCAATTGTACCTTATTATATGGGAGACGTAGTCCCTAAACGCTTCCTCACTTGATGGGAGCAATTTCCCTTTACATGATGATAGCCGTTGTCCCTAAAGGCTAACATTGTGAGGGCAATTTGTCCCTTACATGATAAGAGCTGTTGTCCATAAAGGCACACTTGTTGAGAGCAATTGTACCTTACTATATGGGAGACGTTGTCCCTAAACGCTTGCTCAGTTGATAAGAGTAGTTGCCCTTTACATGTTGATAGCCGTTGTCCCTAATGCTTGCACACTTGATAAGAGCAATTGTCACTTACATGATGAGATCCGTTTTCCCTAAAGGCTAACTTTATGAGGGCAGTTTGTCCCTTAAAAGATAAGAGCCTTTGTCCCTAAAGGCTCAGTTGTTGAGAGCAATTGTACCTTACTTTATGGGAGCCGTTGTCCTTAAACGCTTGCTCATTTGATGAGACCAATTGCCCTTTACACGATGATAGCCGATCTCCCTAATGCGTGCACACTTGATAAGAGCAACTGTCGCTTACATGATGAGATCCGTTGTCCCTAAAGTCTAACTTTATGTGGGCAATTTGTCCCTAACATTCATGGGGTTCTCTCCCAAAAAAAAAAACCCTAATTCTCTCTCCCCCATGGAGAAATCCGGCCGCCATCTTCTTTTCACAATCCAGCCATAAACCAACCTGTTCATGTCCTCTCTACTCTTCTTGAGTATGCAATACGTGATATAGGTTGTGTTTTTTATTATATTTGAAGATGGCGGCTGTTTGTTCTCTATTGGATACCTTTTATAACTCTTTTGTAGCGATTAATCACTAATAAACCCTATTGGTCGATTGTGTTACTTTTCTTTTCTCTACTGATCCCACGTGGGTCGGTGGTGGATATTAGAATGGTTTTATCACATTACTAGTTTGGTTTGTATCTTATTCGCTATAGAGTTTATATGATCGCTGATTGGTCCTGTTTGATTTTATCTTCCAACTTGTGATCGTGGGTCGGTGGTGAGTGGTATATCCTTATTTTACAATCATTGTTACTACTACCATTAATTGTACCATTTATTCTTCTTGGATTCATGTTGCGCTTTGACGAAACCCTCTTAGGGTTTATTATTTATCGTTGCTGGTTCGTCTTGATGGTGGTGATCTTGAATCGGTTTGTGAATTTGCATGTTAACTATGTTATGGCTGTTTTTAATCGATTACACGTTCTACATCAGATGTAAGTTTTATAAGTGGGTTTTGTGGGAGAGTGGAAGTCAAGTTTCTTTGGGTTCTTGTTCAAAACCATTGATTGGTTTTTCTCAGGTCTCTAATCCTAGTCTTCATTCTGATTTAGTGCATCTTGAAAAGTGTTTTTGGTACGTTAGGGTGGGTTTGATGAACCCTATGTTTCGTTTAACTTATGTTCTGATTTGCAGCATTGAAAATTCATTCATAATTACAAATTGGGACGTGGTATGTGATACGTGTTATTGGAAGTTAGGGTTTCTGGTAAACCCTATGTTAGGCTGCTCTTGGTTTGTGGTTGCTACTTGCTAAGTTGATGATGATAATGAGTGCAAAATACATGCCCACGATTGGTTTCTTGGACTTGGCATTGTATCCGCCAGGTTTATCATTTGGTCTAGTGATCGATGGTGCTCAATTAGCTGTAAGTTAGGGTCGGCCAACCCTATTTTCGTCTATGACTGATCAAGATACAATGGGTTGTTTGTGTGATGGCTGAGCATGGTTACCATTGAGCCATGAGCTCTTTGGTTATTTGGTTGGTCTATGATTGATATTGCTGGAAGTTGGGGTTTGTTAAACCCTATTATCGTCCTAAAACTAGTCTTTAAGCATGGTGTTGCTGTTGGATTGAAGTTTTGGGCTCTACGTTCTTTGGCAGATCTAAGCTTGGTACTCATGTTGAGCCACTTCTACGAGTGGTTCCTGATGATTAGGAGCTGCTATTGTGGATGTGCGTTGGGTTTATACATATTTGTTGGTTTTTCTTATTGGTGTTCAGTTTTGCATCTCAACATACACCTTTGGAGCGAGTTTTGAGCTTGCTGCTCTATCCGTGGTTTTAGAGTCCCTCACCAACCGTTGTGTGAAACTTGTGAACTGTATTTTCAATTTGAGGACCATGATATTGTATATTTGGACGACGCTGGAAGTTTTGGACTACCATGGTGATTTGAAGATTGGTATATGTAATTTAAGTTTCTTGGGTATCTTATTCAAAAATCCTTGACTCGATCAGTAGTAATTCTTTTTTTTCTATGGATCATTTATGGGTGGTTCGATCTTCATATTATGGTTCTATTTTATGCATGGGATCGAAGCTGCTTTCTTTTGATGGATGTTAGGGTTTGGACCCTATTGTATGTACAAGTCCACTTAATCCTCAAGCTTGGTTCATATTGTGTATGCTTTAACTTGTTGTTGGTGGGGTCTTGTGGTTGGTTGGTGAGTACATTGGTTTTATCTATATCAAGTTCTGATTTCAATATTGATGATCCAATGCTGCATCATTGAAGGTTATGGACTTCTACGACGACGTATGATGATTCAAGAACTTAATTTTATTTGTAATCTTATAGTCGTTGTAGTTTTTTGTTCATATAGTAGTTGCTTTTGTTTAGCATGGTTGTTTGGTCAGTTGCACATGTTGTGCATGTTAGTTTTAAGAATGGTATCCCATTCTTAGATAGGTGTCTTGTAAGTGTCCTAAGGGACTCGGGGCGAGGGAATCCACCCTCGTCATATTGTACCTCAACGTTTTTGGTGTAATGAATTTTGCCAGGGTGTAGACCCTTTTACCCAAAAAAAACAATTTGTCCCTTACATGATAACAGCCGTTGTCCCTAAAGGCTCACTTGTTGACAGCAATTGTACCTTTCTTTAAGAGAGCTGTTTTCCCTAACGCTTCTCACTTGATGAGAGCAATTGCCCTTTACATGATGATAGCCGTTGTCCCTGATGCTTGAACACTTGAAAGAGCAATTGTCACTTACATGATGAGATTCGTTGTCCCTAAAGGCTAACTTTATGAGGGCAATTTTTCCCTTACATGATAAGAGCCGTTGTCCCTAAAGGCTCACTTGTTGAGAGCAATTGTACCTTACTTTACGTGAGACGTTATCCCTAAATTCTTGCTCACTTGATTAGAGCAATTGCCCTTTACATGTTGATAGCCGATGTCCCTAATGCTTGCACAATTGATAAGAGCAGTTGTCACTTACATGATGAGATCCATTGTCCCTAAAGGCTAACTTTATGTGGGCAATTTGTCCCTTACATGGTAAGAGCCGTTGTCCCTAAAGGCTCACTTGTTGACAGCAATTGTACCTTTCTTTATGGGAGATGTTGTCCCTAAACGCTTGCTCACTTGATGAGAGCAATTGCCCTTTACATGATGATAGCCGTTGTCCCTGATGCTTGAACACTTGATAAGAGCAATTGTCACTAACATGATGAGATCCGTTGTCCCTTAAGACTAACTTTATGAGGGCAATTTGTCCCTTGCCGTTGTCTCTAAAGGCTCACTTGTTGAGAGCAATTGTACCTTACTTTATGGGAGTCGTTGTCCCTAAACGCTTGCTCACTTGATGAGAGCAATTGCCCTTTACATGACGATAGCCGTTGTCCCTAATGTTTTTTTGGGTAAAAGGGTTTATTCACCCCGGTAAAATTCATTACTCCAAAAAACGTTGAGGTACAATAGGGTGTGGGTGATATCCCTTACCTCAGTCCCTTAGGACACTTACAGACTCGAATATAAGAATTACACCCCATTCTTATAACTTACATAATAAAAACTTACCACCTAACGTGCACAACATGTGCAACTGACCAAACAAACATGCTAAACAAAGCAACCTAACAAGCAAGAGACACAAAAAATGAATGACATGAAATATAACTATTACTTCTTGCGTCCTTGCACCATGAAATCTCTCGAAGAAGCATTCTTGAACTTGGAATAATTAACAATATCATCGTAGTTCTCATAGACTTCATCAACTTCATCAACGAACGTAACCCTCTTCACAGGACTCTTCACTACTTCACTTGTAACAGGAGTAAACGAGCTAGAAGTAGTAAGATCAGAATAGGCCACGCTTGTAGAAGCAACATCATTGTGAGAACCATGCTCCCACAAACTTTCCATAGTGCTATGCATTGGTACCGTATTAACACAACCTTCCCCCACGGTTTCCACACCCCCAAAAGAAGCATGAGCATCCACAGGTTCAAGCTGCTCAAGTTGAGTTAGTACCCTATCCACAGCCTTAGTAGACCCAAAATCACTCTTCACCGCATCCTTAGATGTACCAATCGAAGTAGAGTCATCATTTGTAGGCTTAATAACAGCCCCCAAATCAGGTTGTGTACCTCTATTCTTCTTCTTGGTAGCCGGTTTAGAAACAGGTTGATACAAAAGTTTTGGCTTAGTTGAAACACCCCAAGCACCTTTCTTACCCTTATCACTAGTTTGACCAGCCTTGTTAGAGTGAACCTTACCCTTGACTTCAATATCTTGTTGAGTCGACACCTTAGTAACCAGCTTACATCTAAGAGGACACACATCATCATCATGATTGAAACAAACACACTTAGAACACCAAGATGGCCACCATTCATACTCGACATCAAGAACTTCCATGTAATGACCCTTACCCTTCGGCAAAGGAATCTCAACCTCAATTGATTCCAAAACATCCAAATCAGCCGATAATTCAATAAGTACCCTTGCATATGAATAACGTCCCCAAGGATTCTTACACATATCATTAGTACCCGCATCAAACCGTATTATCCGCCCCAACTGTTTTGCAATCAAACTAATACCAGCTTTAGAGTATACAACGGAGGGTATATTATGGATACGTACCCAAACCGGTACCTTAGTAATTTTCTCCTTTTCCAGCCTCATATTAGGCACCCATTCATGTAAGAATAAAGGCATAGATCTAATAAACCAAGGATCACCATTAAGAACTTTATTCATACCTTCAAGTGATGAGAACTTGAAAATGAAGAAACCATTCCGCAATATAACATGTTCAAAGCCGAACCTTGCCCAAGCATGCTTGACATAATGTTCCACCATAGGAAACGCAATTTTTTGACCAATGAAATAACCGTATAATGAATTAGTAAGTTTAGTGCACATATCATCAACAACGGCCATTGGAATAACCACTTTTGAACCCGAACCAGTAGCCTCATTAATACCATCAGATTGTGCCTCACAAGGTACTTTAGGCTCACAAGAACCAGCAGGTCCTACATGTTGTGGACCATCATCAGCAGCCGTAGCCATGGATAAGCCATCATCCCTAGCCCCAACTACACCAGCAGTAACATTACATTCATCACGAATAGGAACATCCATAGTAGTGCTAACCAACCTTACCTCTTGTTGTAAAGCAACGTTCGAATCAGAAACAACGGAACCATGATCATAAGGAAGAGCATAACTCCCCGTTTTTCCACCCAAACCTGCACTTTTCAAGATAGACTTCAATGGCATACTAGCATTAGTAAAAACCTTGCCATCGATCTTACCAATCCTAGCAGCCAACCCCGTAGCCTTAATAGGCTTCTTTCCATTCAAAGATCCAGATTCCATGACTTCTCCTCCAAACAACCTACGTTAACCTTCAAGGACTAACAATAACGAAACCCTAATGGGACTTGCAAACAGAAAATCAACCAAACCCAAGAGATTGGTTAAGAATTAAGCACCAATAAATTTAAGCGCACTAAAATAACAAAACCCTTAATTGGGAATCGTTAATAATGAAAACTCAATTCCTAATGAGATCCCTAATGCTTGCATAATTGATAAGAGCAATTGTCACTTACATGATGAGATCCGTTGTCCTTAACAGCTAACATTATGAGGGCAATTTGTCCCTTATATGATAAGAGCCGTTGTCCCTAAAGGATCACTTGTTGAGAGCAATTGTACCTTACTTTATGTGAGACGTTGTCCCTAAACGCTTGCTCACTTGATGAGTGCAATTGCCCTTTACATGATGATAGCCGTTGTCCCTAATGCTTGCACAATTGATAAGAGCAATTATCACTTACATGATGAGATCCGTTATCCCTAACGGCTAACATTATGAGGGCAATTTGTCCCTTATATGATAAGAGCCGTTGTCCCTAAAGGCTCACTTGTTGAGAGCAATTGTACCTTACTTATGGGAGACGTTGTCCCTAAACGCTTGCTCATTTGATGGGAGCAATTTCCCCTTACATGATAATAGCCATTGTCCCTAATGCTTGCACACTTGATGAGGGCAATAGTCACTTACATGATGAGATCCGTTGTCCCTAAAGGCTAACTTTGTGAGGGCAATTTGTCCCTCACATGATAAGAGCCGTTGTCCATAAAGGTACACTTGTTGAGAGCAATTGTACCTTACTATATGGGAGACGTTGTCCCTAAACGCTTGCTTAGTTGATAAGAGTAGTTGCCCTTTACATGTTGATAGCCGTTGTCCCTAATGCTTGCACACTTGATAAGAGCAATTGTCACTTACATGATGAGATCCGTTTTCCCTAAAGGCTAACTTTATGAGGGAAATTTGTCCCTTAAATGATAAGAGCCTTTTTCCCTAAAGGCTCAGTTGTTGATAGCAATTGTACCTTACTATATGGGAGCCGTTTTCCTTAAACGCTTGCTCATTTGATGAGACCAATTGCCCTTTACATGATTATAGCTGTTGTCCCTAATACATACACACTTAATAAGAGCAATTGTCACTTACATGATGAGATCCGTTGTCCCTAAAGGCTAACTTTATTAGGGCAATTTGTCCCTTACATGATTGAGCCATTGTCCCTAAAGGCTCACTTGTTGAGAGCAATTGTACCTTACTTTACGGGAGATGTTGTCCCTGAATGGTTGCTCACTTGATGAGAGCAATTGCCCTTTACATGATGATAGCCGTTGTCCCTAATGCATGCACACTTGATAAGAGAAATTGTCACTTACATGATGAGATCCGTTGTCCTTTACATGATAAGATCCGTTGTCCCTAAAGGCTCACATGTTGAGAGCAATTGTACCTTACTTTACGGGAGACGTTGTCCCTAAATGCTTGCTCACTTGATGAGAGCAATTGCCCTTTACATGATGATAGTCGTTGTCCCGGATGCTTGTACAATTGATAAGAGCAATTTGTCCCTTACATGATAAGAGCCGTTGTGTAGTGAAGAAACGATTGGCCCCACTCTCTCTGGCAACAAAAAACCCTAACCAAACCTTATTTTTTTTCATAGATCTGCTAATTGTGTTGTTTTCTTGCATTAATCTTGTAATAGTTTTTGATTAACCTTGTTGTTAATCCGTTTCTTGAGCAGATTCGTGTGTAGATTTCATATAATTTGGCAGTTTTTATGAATCATTCTTGTTAGGGTTTTTTAGTTGCAATCGCATTCCAATCCCTTTTATTTAATCCTCTAATCCTAAATCCATTGTTGCTGCAATGGTTTTTTGGATCTTGTTGGAATTATTCAAAGGGTTTGGAATCGATTTCCTTATCCTGATCCCTAAATCGTTTTTAGGGATCTGTTTTAAACCGACCTTATCAATCTTATCCTTAATCGGTTTTGCCTATCCCTAAATCCTTATTGTAGGGATTGTTTGAACCGAATTTGTCTATCCTACTTATATTTGGTTCTTTTCTGGATTCTTAATTGCTATATCTATTAATTCCTGGGGTTGGCTGTGCTTGAAGCTTATCGTCATACCTAATCCTGTTAGGGTTGGGTTATTTTCAATTAAGGGTGCATCTACAAGATTAACGCATATCTGAACCTGTTTGGGTTTGGTACTATCAACTTGCAAGTAACCTGGTAGAGGGTTTTCATGTGCGAATGGTTTCTTTGCTGGAAGTCGATTAGAGTGTTTGCAAGTTCAAAGCTGATGTAAGTCATTATGTTCGTGGGTTATGAGAGAGGTGTAAGTTTAGAAGTAAGTCAAGTTATGAGGGTTCCTTGTTCAAAAACCCTTGTTGCCGATTCCAAGACCTGCTGCTCATGTTGTTTTTATTTACTACTGATGGTCTTGCTATCTATGTTTGTGGAAGTCAAGTTTAGGGATCCTTGTTCCAAAACCCTAGTCATCGTTCTTAAATCAATGGTGATGATACTTTTTAATATGGATTTGGGATCGATGTTGCTGGTTGAAGTGGAAGTTAGGGTTTCTTTTAAACCCTAGAATTTGTATTCGTGATTAATCAGACCTGGTTTTAATTTGTTCTTATTGCTTAGATTAGGTCTATGTTACGAATGGTGGTTAATGGTAAGTACAAGTCCTTGAAGACACAAGTATGGTTCTGATTTTGCTTAGTCATACATGTTGCTTGGGACTTAGTGGTGTGTTTTTGAGCTATTGGGGGATGTTTTACCCATTGGCCTCTTTGGAATGTTCATCTATTGTTATCACAGCTGTGCTCTAATTCTGATTCTTTAAGCATGTTTTGTGGGACTATGAAGATGATTATGGAAGTTTGGACTACTATGACGGTATGAAGATTCAAGATGTTTCTTTTTTCGTTTATAGTCGTTGTAGTTAATGTTCAATTATTGTTAAGTTATAAGAATGGCATGTCATTCTTATATAGTTGGTTTGGTTAGTTGGTTTGCATGTAAGAGTCCTGCGGGACTGAGATGAGGGATTCACCCTCATCCTTTGTACTTCAATGTTTTTTGGTGTAATGAATTTTACCGGGGTGAGTAACCCTTTTACCCCAAAAAAAAGATAAGAGCCGTTGTCTCTAAAGCCTCACTTGTTAAGAGAAATTGTACCTTACTTTATGGTAGTCGTTGTCCCTAAACGCTTGCTCAATTGATGAGAGCAATTGCCCTTTACATGACGATAGCTGTTGTCCCTAATGCTTGCACAATTGATAAGAGCAATTGTCACTTACATTATGAGATCCGTTGTCCCTAACGGCTAACATTATGAGGGCAATTTGTCCCTTATATGATAAGAGCTGTTGTCCCTAAAGGCTCACTTGATTACATGATGATAGCCGTTGTCCCTAATGCTTGCACACTTGATAAGAGCAATAGTCACTTACATGATGAGATCCGTTGTCCCTAAAGGCTAACTTTGTGAGGGCAATTTGTCCCTCACATGATAGAGCCGTTGTCCATAAAGGCATAATATTTGAGAGCAATTGTACGTTACTATATGGGAGACGTTGTCCCTAAACGCTTGCTCAGTTGATAAGAGTAGTTGCCCTTTACATGTTGATAGCCGTTGTCCCTAATGCTTGCACACTTGATAAGAGCAATTGTCACTTACATGATGAGATCCGTTGTCCCTAAAGGCTAACTTTATGAGGGCAATTTGTCCCTTACATGATAAGAGCCGTTGTCCCTAAAGGCTCACTTGTTGAGAGCAATTGTACCTTACTTTACGGGAGACGTTGTCCCTAAATGCTTGCTCACTTGATGAGAGCAATTGCCCTTTATACGATGATAGCCTTTGTCCCTAATGCGTGCATACTTGATAAGAGCAATTGTCCCTTAAATGTTGAGATCCGTTGTCCCTAAAGGCTAACTTTATGAGCGTAATTTTTCCCTTACATTATAAGATCCGTTGTCCCTAAAGGCTCACATGTTGAGAGCAATTGTACCTTACTTTACGGGAGACGTTGTCCCTAAATGCTTGCTCACTTGATGAGAGCAATTGCCCTTTACATGATGATAGTTGTTGTCCCTGATACGTGCACAATTGATAAGAGCAATTTGTCCCTTACATGATAAGAGCCGTTGTCTCTAAAGGCTCACTTGTTGAGAGCAATTGTACCTTACTTTATGGGAGTCGTTGTCCCTAAAAGCTTGCTCACTTGATGAGAGCAATTGCCCTTTACATGACGATAGCCGTTGTTCCTAATGCTTGAACAATTGATAAGAGCAATTATCACTTACATGATGAGATCCGTTGTCCCTAACGGCTAACATTATGAGGGAAATTTGTCCCTTATATTATAAGAGCTGTTGTCCCTAAAGTCTCACTTGTTGAGAGCAATTGTACCTTACTTTATGGGAGACGTTGTCCCTAAACGCTTGCTCACTTGATGGGAGCAATTTCCCTTTACATGATGATAGCCGTTGTATCACATCCCGTGATTTTTCCTATAATTACAACGTTATTACAACCATTTTTACCCATGATAATTTTTTTTTTATATATAAATGTATACTTTGTCAATTGGAACATTAATCACAATTTACCTTGGAACGATGCTTACACAAACTATAATAATCTAATATCACGAATATATTTTAAAACGTATTATCTTTATAATTATACGTTTCGTTTAATATCCGTACACTATTTATATATTTTCGGAGCCTACGAAAATTCTCGAGATTGATCACTAATATTATCTGACAGAAACCCGACTCACAGAACTCGTTAATAGGGCCCACAAGACCTATTGGGCCTGAATTAAACACAACTGCAACCAAATGGACTCACTAGTTCTTTTCTTTTTCTTGTTTTGGGCCTGTTAACCCACGAAGCCCAACAGGCTGGCCCAGCGTCACTTTTATCATTTTTTCTTTTCTTCTCTTTGTTTTTCCAGACACGACATAGCCCCCAAACACCCTCGTTTTGTCACGATTTTGACACACAACCTATGTATATCTTTACATCACTTGAATCACCACCTAGCAAGGATTCTAAAATGACAAATATCGTTACATATATCACATGTTAACTGCCTAAAATTTGATCCAAGTAAAACATAAAATTCATTTTACCAACTTTGTAAAAATGTGGCATAAGTATCCTACACACCACCCAAGCCCTCCAATCCATAGAAGCCATTCCTAAACATCTTGTAAGTGTCAGTCAGCTGTCAGAAACTGTCAGGGAATGACAAGAGACGTCTTACACATTCCCTTTGCTTTGTAACCATTAGATTGGACATTTAGGAGGTGACATGCAATACCGTTAAATTCTCATGCATATCTCTAGGATTTCTATGATCTTTTATCACTATATAAGCCTCTACTCTCCCCTCTCAATTCATGCGTACAAACACACATACATATTTCACCAAGTCTTTCTCCTTTGTTACTATACGAGAAGAACTAGCCAACAAAAGGAACCTATATTTCCTTTCATGCGTACAAAGACTCATTCACAAACACATTCACAACCAAACTCAACATGTTCTTTTCTTTCTTTTTCTTACTGCCGTGTGAGAAGAAAAGTAGGATGGAAAGCAAGTTTGGGTTGTCACTTCACAAGGTCCTATATCCATTCTGATTGTATACGTGACGGGTATATGGAAACGTTGAAGCAAGAGAAGAGAAGCAAGTCGCGGTTTAGTTTTTGAGCTCTAAGGCATCGCTAGTACGTGAAGGGTTCGAAAGCTTGAAAGCCATGGAGTTGTTTTGGCTTCGTCTCAGGCTTGTACCTCGTCCGCCTTTCTCCTTTGTTCTTCACCACCAAGCTTTCGTGTAGTAAGTTTCTGAACCCACTCCATCTATTCGTTTTTCCTTCATGCATATATAGTATAAATGATCAAGGTGGCATTGTCAAAACTCGTGTGGCAAACTTTTAAAAACTCGTTTTGTTTCACACCTAAAATGAAACCCAAACAACTTAAACAAACTTATGAAAACATATAAGAAACTTAAAGCCTGACTGATGGCTAGCATGACCTTGTACTACTCGAACTTATTTCGAATTGCATGCAATACAAACTAAAGTCTTGGCTCTTTGGTTAAGTGTTTATAAAACATACCCACTGCTTGTTTGTCTCGGCATATTTAACTTGTTTACAAGCTCTATAATATTTACTTATTAACGCAAAAACTCTTTCGCTTATCGGACTTACTTGTGCTTATTTTGGTCTCCAAGACTTATAAACCCACTACTTAAATGAAGGCTTTCGAAAATATTTTAGAGGTAAAACTGAAACACAAAACCCATTTCGAAACACAACTCATGCACGTCTGAAAACTAAGAGATATATAACAAAGTATAATAGAGACTCGAATACGTATATAAACAAATCGTTTGGTATTAAAACATAACAAGTAACTTAGCTCAGTTGGGTGGGGAGCTGGTTTTTGAGCGAGAGGTCCTTGGTTCGATTCATGCCTAGGACAGTTTTTAATACTTTGTTATTTTTACAACTTTCACACTTTGACAAGTTCAGCCCCTCAAATTCCACTCACTTGCCTCACTCCTTAAGAACTCTTATAAGTTTTAAAACTAATATTTATTTTACACTATCAACCCTTCAATTTAGAAACATATGTCGTTTTCTTAAAAACTTTTATATTTATTTTGGACTGAATATGTAATCATTTAAATATTGGGGTTAAAAGATTAACTTTTTGTATAACTTAAAGGTTTACATACAAACTTAATTACACATTTTATATCTCATAGAGAGATAACTGCTATAAACATGATTACAAGTGACTTATCAACTGTATGCTATGCCTGACTGCTATTGCCTAAGTTTACTATTGCCAAAAGTCCCTCGATCATGAACCTTAATCACTTGGAGGGTGAACGTAAATAAATGTGGATAGTACTATTAGGGACTGACAATCCCCGTCTGGTTTGCTAGGGAAAGCCACCGAACGCACTTTATTGTTCTTGTAAATAGGTTATTGGTAAATACCTATCTTGGGGGCCTACTACTTACCGTCATAACTTGAGATTATGATTGGCTGTCAATCGTTGAGTGTCATGAGGCTTAGGGCAATAGAACGGTGGTACTGTGTTCGCGACACAAGTACTACAATGACTGATGTTATGGGCGTATTACAACTTAGCCCACTGTGTTTTGACGAACTTTTTTTTTGGGTAAAGGGGAACATCCAGCACCCGGTAAAATACATTAATCAAGAAAACGTTTAAGTACAATGGATGAGAGTGAGTCTCTCATCGAAGTCCCTAAGGACACTACCACAACCACTATATAAGAATGACATGCCATTCTTATAACTAACAGATCTAAATACCACTAATAATGACTACCAATAAAGATACAAGAAACAAAACGCATCATCATAGTCATCATAGCTATCCAGATCTTGAAAATGGAGAAACCATAACCAGGTTCCCCAGGTTCCCCCGCCTTCCAATTGCAACTTCCAAGCCAAATCCAAATGCGTCTTCTATTAGTATTATGCAAATGCATAACCTAATAACCTGATGAGAATGAATTCCGTAGCAAATAGAATTTGGACCATAACTTCCAGCATAAAAACTTGGACCAATCATCATACAATCACGAATAAGTCACATAAAGCGAACCAAGGACCAAGTCATATGCAACAAAGTAAGGATCCCAAACATACGAACTATGACTTGATTGATTACCAACAAGTTGTCAAAGATCAGCGTGAACATCAATAGTAACATAATCTGCCAATAGTATCATAAACTTCCACAAGCCTTACCAATTGAACCGTTAGATGAAGAATTCTGCCCAATAAAGGATCAAACAGCACTAAACAATCTCTTGCACTCTCTCTTAAACCCACAACCAATACCATTCCAATTCAGAACTTTACAACAAAACCAGCCCTAATAGTTAGGGTATCATCCAGCCGAATCAACAATAGCTTGCAAACGCTGAACCCTAGCAATAGGGTTTCAAATAAGAGTGAAGTCGCGATCAGCAGCAAGCACAAACCCAGTAGATCTAATACGCAATTAGAAAACGAAACCCTAAGTGGGAGTCGTATAGCTTGAATCACTTAACCAAAACAGATTAATCACGCGTAATAGATGAAGTAGATCGAACCTTAAATAGAAGATATAACCATCATAATAAAACCAGTAATAAGGAATCGAATAAAAACCCACAAGACGGTTTAAACCCTAACGAATGATGAATAACGATTAGGATTATTAAGGAGAAACCACCAGATCAAGATGATGAATATAACAATAAAGCTCAAGTCTAAACCGAACTAAAGATAAGCAATGAATAAGTCGGTTTGAATAAATCCCTAAAAAACGATTTAGGGATTAAAAAACAATAGCGATTCAAAAACCTTAAACCAACTTAAAATAGGAATGAGATAGTCGGTTTAAGGATTAAATCAATATCCACTTGGCAGATTGAATCCTAAACGAATGATGAAGATCGATTGTTTTGACGAACTTGAGTTCACTATATAGAAGAAAATCACTTTTACTTGACAAACCAACGAACTATTTTTTGGGTTGAGCCAGTTAAGGCAAACCAATAAACTATCTTTTGAATGACTTTGATAATCAACTGTTTTGACTATAAACACTATGGATTTACTTACACTATGACTTTGCTAATAAATTGCTTTAACTATAAATACTATGAATTTATTCACACTCTGAATTTGATAATAACTTGTTTATTATGACTATTATGGACTCACAAACTCTTTGATTTTGAAAATCAAATTCTTAACTTATAAACTCTATGAACTCACCAACCTTTGTGTTGACGCTTTTAGCATGTGTTTATCTCAGGTCCATAATGAGCAAAGATGTCATGGAGGAGCGCGGATTCTTATGAAGGCTATAAATATTTACTATCATTCGAAAACTTATTTATTTAACTTTGAAAGCAACGGGACCTCATTTTGTAAAACTCTGGTATTTATAAAATTCGAATGATAAATCTTTTAAAATGACTAAAATGATAATCATTTTTACTGCTAAGTTATTATGCTATATAGTAACACCCAATCTAAATTCCGCTGCACTTTTTTGAAAATTGGGGGTGTTACAGATTGGTATCCAGAGCCTTTGGTTATAGCGAAACGGGTCTAATTTAGATCCGAACTATAACCGGTTTTACGAACAAAACATTTTATAGCCTTACGATCTCCGCGCCTTCGATATGCAAGACGATTATGGAACTTCTGGATAGTTTATGCTACACCAGCACTCTAGTATATTGATATATACTCATTAAACTATTTCTAGTACTATACTAATCCCTCTTATTTATGTTACCCTCATCACTATAGATATGTGTGACATGCCCTTTCCGTTTCCCCGAAGAATCCGTGTGTGAATTTCTTTGCTGACTAGTATGAATGTTAAATCAGAAATTCTTAAGTAGGATGGTCTACAATGTCTTTATTTAAACATTTAAATAAAGAAATTGTAAAGCACCGAACCTTAAATTAAAATTCTTTATCTACATTGATTGGAACACCTCTCTATGTGAATAACGAATTATAATCGGGCTTAACAATATCTGGAATGACGTACATATGAAATCAAGAACCACTAAACCGCATAACTCTTATTTCCCTTAAAAACCCCGAATATTTATACATGACGATACAATTAGCATTTTTAATGCTATTGTTTCAAATATCACTAGGTAAGGCATAGAGAAGCCAATTGGTTGGCCTGCCAAGCCAATGAAAAACACCACTATCCCTGCGAGAGCAAGAATCACGACTGGATGTAACACCTCGAATATCCTATATGGCGAAATACTCAAGTTGTTAACAATGAAACGTTAATGCATGGTGTCATATTACGGATTCAAAACAACACTCCTATCGTAAACTTATCTTTTACCTCCATATTTCATCCACCCTAACGGCTAAAACCACGATTAGCATGAGAAGTGCTATGATCCAAGCCAAGGACTCCAAGGACGTAAGCCAAGAAGATGGCTACAACAAGCATACAAAATGACGAGAACGGTGTAAGTATATGACATTTTAAACCTTTTTGACGAAAGAAGTATGAGTGGCGAAGAGAGAAATCAGGATGTACAAAGTGGTAGCTGTAGACTACTATTCTAGCCGTTTACTATTCACCACACAAAGACAACCCGACTTTCATCATTCCCAAAATGCTAAAATTTAACAATTCTTCTCCACCTCCTTATCCAAAATTCTCTTTGTAAAAATCTGTATCAACAAAATTCTTTTGTTTAACGGGTAGGTTACCCGCACAGATTTTTAAAAATTGTAAACCATGTGGAATTTCTAAACGTTCTTTTCAAGTTATGTTCACAAGAGATCATAATTTAAACTTCATATTATTCAACCATACTTGAAACGTTACAAGGGAAAACAACACAAACATAAACCTAAACTTCAACGGTAGTCTGGGTGATCCCAAGTCTGAGAATTGTTGGAGTCAAAACCATCATCATAAGGGTCGAAACTCGCCAACTTCTCTGCTTCCCATTCAGCCTCCAACCTGCTCAACTCCCGCTCCATGTCTGAAGTCCAACCACCATCATCAACTGCCACATTTTCCTCAAAGCTTGGCTGGAAGTGATCCAGATGAGGCAATTGTTGTTGTTGCACAACCACTCTTGGTGCATATGAACTTGATGCACCTGGAAGTAGTTGTGGTTGTAGTTGTGGTAGTGGTGGTGACAATTGTGGTGGTAAGGGTGGTAATGCTTGTTGTTGTTGTTGCAGCAGTGGTTGTTGTTGTTGTTGTTGTTGTTGTTGTTGTTGTTGTTGTTGCAGTTGATGTTGTTGTTGTTGTTGTTGTCTTTGTAGTTGTTGTTGTTGTTGTTCAACCCTAGCAGCTTCAAAATTCTCCTCACAACTCCAACGGATTTTGTTGGAAATCTGGTCCTCTGCCTGACGAACACAAACCCACAACGATTCAATAATAGCTTCGTCCTTCTTATATTCATCACGCAAGTACGCATTGATCACACGTCTCCTATCATCTGATATATGAGTACACTTCGAATAACGTTCTTTCAGTAAACCTTTCAATTGTTTCTGAGTCTCATACTTCAGGATGACACTCACAATAGCCTTTTGGCGATCCGCATCACTATTTTCGGCTTCTGCCTTGACATATCGTTGAAATTCTTCAGCGGTATGTGGTCATTTGCAAGCCATTTTTGTTTTGGTATTTTGTGTGTGTGAATAACACAAGTATACCAAGGACATTTATAAAGGGTTTGAGAACACCTTTCTATTATTTTATTTTGGAAAACGTGACCGTTTGTTCTCAAACGGTAAAACTTTCAAAATTTGTATCTATTAAAGCTAACGACTAGCTTTGAAATACTCGATAAGATCTACTTTGGCCTTCGCATTGCAAGTTGCAAGAAACAAATCGCGTTGAAAACGCAACACCACAATCTAAACTATAAATCACATAAGAATGACACCTGGTGCATTATAGCTCCTTAACTTCTAGACATTGTGATTTTTCCAATGATCTCTCTAAACGTTCAGACATTGTATGTGATTACAATGGTCTCAAAATATCTCGTAACCGTATATGTCGTGCTAAAATATTTCGTACTCATTAAACCGAACACACTCTGGGCTTTGGCCCACTACTTCCGAATGACAAATGACATTGGGCCCTGTCCCATTCCTCACGATAAACCAACGCACCATTGTTTTGACATTGGGCCTTGATCACAAACTTGAGCCCAACATTATTCGAGCCTAGAACTAAAAAATTTATCTCGAATTTAACCAACTAGTGCTAGTTTACTTTGGATCGCTTTCCGTGTTATTTTCTTAACAATCTATCAATATTTCTACACGTCTCGATTTAGCACGCACCTAGGAATCATGTGTGACAAGCCTTTTTCATTTACCCGATCATTTGATGACCAAATTATCGACAAAACTCGGCTCGATTATCATTACTTCAGCTAAACTAAAAGTCTTAATTTTGCCTAAGTACTTTGTTTTATGCGAACTCCAAACAACTCCTGCAAAACTCAAATGAACTCTCTTTACTTGGACATAAATCATGTCATTGAAACCCTTTATGTGACTCAACTACCAACCAATACCCTGCGTTTCGCTTTGACCCCAACGATGGCTAATAACCCCAAGAAACTAAATGATTTCAAGTATTAACCACTCTGTCATATGACAAATCGGTCTCCGAAAAACAACTACTTGAATACTTTAAAACAAATAATAAACGCGAGACAAGATTTCATAAAATGAAACAAACTTTATTTCACATTCATTAAGGTTACATGGAAACACAACGAAGGTTATTACAACACTACTACAAGTACTATCCATCACTTCCAAAACTTGTCAATGGCGATCGCTAGAATCGCAAGTGGTACAAGGAACACTAAAATTCCGACCAAGAATGCACGGTCTTCTTTCGAAACGTAGGCCACGTAAATAGTAGCAACAACGATATACACAATCGCAACCATGGTAATAACATGCGGCATTTTGAAAAATTATTGAGAGAAATGTGATTGAAAAGTGAAGTTT
>LBNU01015357.1:0-22912 GCA_014162995.1 Artemisia annua
ACACTGTTTTTTAACATTTTCATCTGATAACAGATGATCACTAGGCACTCTCAGAAAACATCAGTGTCCTGTTAATCTTCTACCTCACTTTTAAACAATTTGGGAGGGCCCATATTCAAGTATAGGTTCTTGAAAAATCCTCTAGCCTGTATGTGCTAAATCTATGGCCTGGAGGTGCTGGGAACACTCTAAGTGGTGGAGGTACAGTGTTGTATCCTAGAACCAGACTAGCCGTTATTAGTTATTTGAGCATCCCACAAATCTTTTTCAATAGACTTAGATTGATAAAACAAGATCAACAGATTAGAGTTTACATTTTCATTCACCGTTTTAAGTCTTTCAACCTCTTCTTTCAAAGCGTTCATTACAGCTGATCTTATGATCTACTCTCTTTTTAATGACAATCATATCATCACTGAATGTTTAGGTTCAGTTTTCCCTGAAGATGCTCTATTTGTTTTTCTAACACAGATGTATAGCTCTCCTTAAGATTTTGACACAGTATAATTAGCAGCAAACAAACTCTGTTCTTTGACCTCTCACATAATTCATTAACTTTCACATTCTTCTAGTGCCCTACATGTTTAAACAATTTTCAAAATTTGTACCTCAGAGTCAGATGAGAGCCATGAGAGCATGTTCTGTAGCAATGAACAGCTTCTTGTAGATTGGTCTTTCATCAACATCAGCCATTGGAAACTCCAATCATAGCTTCCACCATCAATGGCCAAACATTGCCCTGTTGGTTCTTCCACTGTTGGCTCTTTCTTCTGCTTATACCAAGTGGATCTATTATCCTGCTTCCTCTTGTTCTTCTGCATTCCCTAGCCAAAATTTCCCAACTTGGATGACAGTTGAACCACTCCACTTTCTCTTATCAAACCCTTACAGTTTCACTTCCATTAATGTGGATTGGCTTGCCAGTCTTCTTGGAAAAATTCCTAGCTCTCGGATGCTAAGAAGGAGCTATTTGCCATTTTATCCATCTACTTCTAAGTCCATTCATTCATCAATTTGCTCTATTCCTCATGAGTCAATTAAGAGCCATTCACTTGAGTAGAGGATGGAATGCATTAAAAGTGGACGTCACCGTATACCAGCAACTTCTTTAGAACCCTGAAGTGGTAATCAAGAGGCATTACCAGTGAAAACAGTTGAACCAGCAGTGGCAACTTCATCATCACTATCAGCTTCACTGTCATAGTGTCAGAATTGAAGTTGACATCAATGCCCAAATCTACTTTGAACTTGAACCTTAGCTTTCCTGCCTTCTTTTAACCTTTGCTCAATTAGCTTGGAAGTATATATAGGGTCATTGAGCTTATAGGTTCAATTTCAGGGTTTGTTTCCCAAACTGGTAACATTTAGTGGAACTTCAGCAGGCAAATTCTTAGAAACTTGCAAGTTGAGTTCTTCCCTTTCCCACCTCAATTCCAAACCATAAGTCAATTGAGTAACACAATTTCTGTAGTTTGGTGAATATGCTGCAAAGATGATTCATGCTGGAAGCAGGAAAATTGGTTCGCATAGCTTGCCTCGAACAATGTCTTTGTGTCTTCTTAGTAGATCATTGCCACCAAACCACGTGAACAGATCTCGTTTCAAAAAGTTCGTTTTGCTGTGGTTGAACTTTGGCACGATGGGTATTATCTTGATGCTTGTGTTTGGAAGAGTGCTTCATAAGCAGATGAACTTCTTGGCTTTCAGGATCATTCTTGTCTTTGGGTCCTTCAGTCTTTGTTAGTAGGCACAGAAACTGGTTGTAACATTCTGTTGTTCCAATCTTCGGTCGAGTCTTTTGATTGAGGTCTTGAAGGAAGTCAGCCATTTAGGGAGCTCTCTCGGACTTCCCACAAAGCTAGTCTGACCATAAGAAATATTGCTCTATCGATGATCCTTCCACATCTCAAACTCATTAAGTTTGGGAGTTTGGTAAGTCTTGGGAACATCTTGGACTGATTGTTTTTCCACCATCTTGACGGTCGAGTGGAGGTTAAGCCTTGCTTTCTGGATCGGCTAAATCACAGAGTATCAAAACCTGGCTCTGATTACCACTTGTGATGGATCTAAACACACACCTTGTGTTGTGATACTTTTGAGTCAATGATTATAAGCACGCGGAATTTACTTTAACCAACATTTAGAAGGACATTTAATATGATGTATTGTGAGCTGAGTATAGTTGCCTATGTAACACAAAGCTTCAATGATTCATTAATGAATAATAATACGAGTGATCTTAGCTAGTCACTTTAGGGTTAACACCCTTGAAGCTCTTAGAATAATTCGTACTATGAATCATGACCTAGGTCTCCTTTTAATAGCACAAGGAGTCCTTTACAAGATAAGTATACTGTATCTAAATGAGAATAGTCACAGATCCTCATTATACGTTATCTATACACGAATACTCATAACAGTGTTATCTAGTAAGCAGCTGTTAATAATAGTACTACAGTGCGTAATGGGAGTTTCCACTGCCTAGGTGCATTCTTCAGCCAGTGCCTTCCACAGCCTAGCAGGTGGTAACTGTTAGCTTTACTTCCCAACAAATTGTCGGTTTGGTGAATGCTTTCCGCGCCAGGCAGAAATGCTGATATGTTGTCGATACTGCTCACCATAAGCTTAAATTCTTCACGGCCCGTGGGGCCCAGGTGGGTCCATTGTCTATGTTATTGACATATGGTGGCTCGTGAATGTAGTAGAATTTTTCGCGTTGCCCAATTGTCGTATAGTTTGCGATTCTGCGAACGCTGACAGGTCATTCAGCATTGCGGCGTTGTCCCTCAGTGATGATTTTAGCTACTCTATAAAACAATGATCGAGCGCAAGAACACGTGTTGATTGAACAGCCTGCCAAAAAAATAATTAGTATAAATATATAGCGGCGGATAATGACACATAAATAACTCCAGGGCCCGTGCCGGATACGATAGCATAGATACGGCCATGCACCGATAGCGGACCGTAGAGCCGATAATAAAAGCGATACATAGATAATAATAGATAATAATAAAATAATAATAATGAATAATACATAATAATAATAATAATAATAATAATAATAATAATAATAAAATGTGTTTATAACTTATAAGAGTAACAATACATATGCTTATAAATCGACCAAAAGATATGCCCAATCCACTCACTGATTAATTGATTTTGGAAATTTCCAGGCACATTTTTCAGCATATTTAACAAGCTTATGCTCCATTTTGAAATTTATGCATATAAGATTAGAAAAAAATAAGAACTAGCAAAATACTTACCTCTGCAATTTCTTCGGTACTTGGCCAGATATCCCTGAAATAAACTTCCTTTCCATGTTTTTTCCAACTCCAATTGGTTCTTTGTCAAAGTCGATATCAACCTGAAAAACAGAAATGGCATTCACTACGCTAACACAGTGAGTTAAAAACATGTGCACAAGAGCCTGATTGACCCTAAAATTAGAGAGAAGGTGTTTAAACTGTCACTGTGACTCTATGACCCTCATATCGACTTTCATGATATGACAAAGCGGTGTAAAATGTGTGGGACGAGGATAACAAATCAAAATGGGCTATATTTGGCACCGGCCCGTTTAGGTCGACATCATAACGCTTTTTCTCATAACAAGACAGTTTTGTGAAAATAATTACAGAAGTTATAATCTCTCTCATAATAATAAAAAATAAAAAATAAATAAAATAATAAAAACTTTGAATAGGTTCTATGAGGTTGTTTTTTTGCATCAAAATACACTTTGGGCAACTTTCAACTTGTTACCTTTTAAGGTAATTTTTCTTTTAACTATTTGACCCATTAGAAATCAAAACATAACCCAGAACACCTCAATGATATGTAAATGGGTTGCAATTGATACATGTAGGGCTGTAAACGAACCGGACGAACACGAACGGTGCCTTGTTCATGTTCATTCATTTAATTTTAACCGGACAAACAAACGGACACGAATGCTTAAACTATTGCTCGTGAATTAAGAACCTAGCTTTTCTTATTGAAACGCTAATAGTACGTGTGTACAAGAACGAAGTGTTGGCATACTTTTGCTAACGGTTATCTTGCCCTTTCGACTTCCCTAAAGTCGATCCACATAAACCCTAATTAGAGTTTATAAGTTCTTGTTCTTGCTTGCAATAAGAGGTACGCATTTCCTTTTATGTTTGGTTAATTAATTACTTGTATTTGATCTTATCCGCTGCGTACTCTTAGATGTTTATGTGTTTATGTTTTTTTATATTATTCACATATTCCAACAGCAACAACAAATCATACACATGGAGGAAAAACATTTTATTTTCATTTTGCTCAAATTGTACAATTTAATAAAATTCTTTGTTATGTGATCACTTTTTTGCAACTAGTTGTCGGATAACATATGGAAGGATGCCACCATGGTTGAAATACTCCAATTCCACTTGCATCAAGCAAAAAACAAGTTAGAGTACGTCCACGTGAATGCAGTTTTTATCTATGAACAATTTTTAGGCACAGGTGGTAGAAAAAGGCAGGTCAGTTAATGAGTGAAATCGCATAATTTAGTATTTGTTAAAGATAATAAACAAAAAATGTATTCAAACACTCGATACATAACTCTTATGTGTAAAACAATTTAGAAGGTTGACAGCCCAAGTTCACCCATTGTTATATAAATGGGTTGATATTGCCACCTCTAGCCAACTCAATTTATCTTGCAAAATCTGAACTGGAAATGAAGTAAATGAAGTGGAGAAGTACCACAGTGTCAAAGTGGGCAGTACACGTGCAAGATTTTTCAGTGTCGGTTGTGACCTCGACATCTTGACCGGGTCTGATCTCACTAATGTTGCTTGGAAGGTCAATAGTGTATCGTTCATGACCAGTCAGCTGTAGTGTGTCAACATCTTCACCAGCTTTGAAGCAAAGTGGTACAATGCCCATTCCTACTAAGTTGCTGTGATGGATCCTCTCGAAACTTTTTGCAATTACCGCTTTAACCCCCTGTGGCATATATTATAACCGTTTGAATAATTTTCAAGTAATAGGCTTAGAAGGGTAAGAATGGAAACTAGGAAATATCCTCACGTACTAATAACATGGGATCCTTTGCAGCCCAATCTCTAGAGCTTCCACTTCCATACTTTGCTCCAGCCAACACAATTGTATCCTGACCAGCTGCCTTGTACTTCTGCAAACAGGACAACATTTTGATACGTTAGAAATACAGNCCGTTTGAATAATTTTCAAGTAATAGGCTTAGAAGGGTAAGAATGGAAACTAGGAAATATCCTCACGTACTAATAACATGGGATCCTTTGCAGCCCAATCTCTAGAGCTTCCACTTCCATACTCTGCTCCAGCCAACACAATTGTATCCTGACCAGCTGCCTTGTACTTCTGCAAACAGGACAACATTTTGATACGTTAGAAATACAGGCGGTATAACATGCGGGTTGGGTGCAGGCCAAACAAGGTTAAAACGTTGTATTGCAATGGCCACAGTTTTTTTCCCCCAGAGATTACAAGAACTATATTGTTAACTGTTCAAGTATAAATAACTTATAAGTCCAGCTTTGGCCAATTAACCCGTTTTACCTAGATATGTAACATATATTTTTAGCCATTTTTCTGATCAAAAAATCCATTTTGTAACCATGTAGTGCAACATGCTTAGCATTTTATAGGGTGTAATTAACAAAATGCACAGTTCGATAAGATATAGTAGAAAACAGATGCCTCTAGTAGCAACAATGAAATACTACATTTTCTAGCATTTAACCTTTTATTATGGTGAGAAAAATTCATTAACTTACTGATGCTGCATCAAACACCGAGAGTTTCTCTCCGGAGGGAATATGCACGGTCTTTGGGCCAACTTCTCCATTCAAGAGCTTGTTGACAAGGCGGATATTGGCAAAAGTACCCCTTGCCATAATTTCATCATTACCTCTTTGACTACCATAAGAGTTAAAACTCTTGTGGTCAACACCACGGTCAAGAAGAAACTTTGCAGCAGGACTGTTGATGGATCTAAACACACACCTTGTGTTGTTGATACTTTGAGTAATATTATTAAGCACGCGGAATTTACTTAACAACACTTAGAAGACAGTTTATATGATGTATTGTGAGTGAGTATAGTTGTATGTAACACAAAGCTTCAATATTATTAATGATAATAATACGAGTGATCTTAGCTATCACTAGGGTTACACCTTGAAGCTCTCTAGAATAATTCGTACCTATGATCATGACCTAGGATCTCCTTTTATAGCACAAGGAGTCCTTTACAAGATAAGTATAATNGGCTCGTGAATGTAGGTAGAATTTTGGTCACCATTGATTTTGGAAATTGCCAGGCACATTTTTCAGCATATTTTACAAGCTTATGCTCCATTTTGAAATTTATGCATATAAGATTAGAAAAAATAAGAACTAGCAAAATACTTACCTCTGCAATTTCTTCGGTACTTGGCCAGATATCCCTGAAATAAACTTCCTTTCCATGTTTTTTCCAACTCCAATTGGTTCTTTGTCAAAGTCGATATCAACCTGAAAAACAGAAATGGCATTCACTACGCTAACACAGTGAGTTAAAAACATGTGCACAAGAGCCTGATTGACCCTAAAATTAGAGAGAAGGTGTTTAAACTGTCACTGTGACTCTATGACCCTCATATCGACTTTCATGATATGACAAAGCGGTGTAAAATGTGTGGGACGAGGATAACAAATCAAAATGGGCTATATTTGGCACCGGCCCGTTTAGGTCGACATCATAACGCTTTTTCTCATAACAAGACAGTTTTGTGAAAATAATTACAGAAGTTATAATCTCTCTCATAATAATAAAAAATAAAAAATAAATAAAATAATAAAAACTTTGAATAGGTTCTATGAGGTTGTTTTTTTGCATCAAAATACACTTTGGGCAACTTTCAACTTGTTACCTTTTAAGGTAATTTTTCTTTTAACTATTTGACCCATTAGAAATCAAAACATAACCCAGAACACCTCAATGATATGTAAATGGGTTGCAATTGATACATGTAGGGCTGTAAACGAACCGGACGAACACGAACGGTGCCTTGTTCATGTTCATTCATTTAATTTTAACCGGACAAACAAACGGACACGAATGCTTAAATGGACGATTTTCTTGTTCATGTTCGTTTATTAAGAAAATGAGTTGTTCATGTTCGTTTATGTTCGTTCATTAAGACACTAAACGAACATAAACGATCAAACATAGATGAAAATAGACAAATAGACATAAACTTTATTAAATTATGCACAACATATTGTTTTACAAGTGTTTTTTTGTTTAAACAACCCAATTTTAAAATTATACAATTGAAAGATATGATATACGAATATAAATAAATAAATAAATATAAACGAACGCATAATCGGACGTTCAC
Source organism: Artemisia annua (assembly GCA_014162995.1). Lineage (NCBI taxonomy): Eukaryota > Viridiplantae > Streptophyta > Magnoliopsida > Asterales > Asteraceae > Artemisia > Artemisia annua. The sequence goes on from LBNU01015357.1 coordinate 7,407, forward strand.
GAACATATACGAACGGACGCTGTTTTTGTTCATGTTCATTCATTTAACTAAACGAACGTAAAATATTGTTCATGTTCGTTCATTTTATAAATAAACAAACATAAACGAACTTTTTACCGAACGGTTCATGAAATATTCAATGAACGTTCAGTTCGTTTACAGCCCTAGATACATGTGGTGGTTTTGACTAAACTGGACTTTTAAATAGCTTTCATAGTGCCATATTTTACAGGCAGCAAAAGTACAAGCAGCAATTCATCATTCCTAAAATCTGAGTAAATGTCCTGATTTGCTAGTGGCAACTAATTTTCTACATAACAAAACTCTCATGCCCTACTATTACAAAGATGGAACACCATACATGCTCGGTGCCCCAACTCCCCAAGTCCGTCTACATAAAGATATGATATTTTAATAAGGGGACGCATGTGTATACTTACTACAATAGAACCATCTCAGGACGTATTATGGAAAGAAAGCAGGTAGCAGATCGACATCTAATGGAACCTAGCACAAAATGACCTTTTTAGGAGGTAGCATCAACATTTCAAAATACATATAAAAACGATGAGTTGGTATTAAACAGCAATCCGGTGTTGCTTACGGCTTGTCCTCAAACTCTGGTATATTCTCCTCTAAACCTTTAAACGCACGGATCTCACTGACAATCTTAGCTGCGTGAGAATCACAATCAAATGGGTCTTCTTTAATCACGCCCCAATGATCAATGATACACTGTGAGAAAGCTTCACAAGTCTTCAATGCACTAGATAACCCCATGGATTTCACAACAAGGATAAAAGCCTTGATGTGGTACATATCTTTCAACTATGAAGCTATTTTAATGTTCTACCCTGTTATCTTATTTCAGTTATTTTATGTATCGACAGGTGGAGCTTACACGTGAGACGCTTTGTAGTATCATGGCTTGCACGGATAACATCCGTAATATATCTATAATCGGTTATGTTGGTCATGGTAAATCACCCCTGACTCGCCTTATTAAAACTACTGGTATTGCATCGTTTGGTGATGTGCAAAAGTGTACTACACTTAAGGGTGAAGCAGTATAGGACCTACTAAAACACAAATCTAGGCGTTTATTCATAACATCAATCGCAAATCTTAAACAACAAAGCTAAGTCATTACCGGTATATGCAGAGTTTAGTCTGCATTCACTGCTGCTTCCTTTTGAAATTTAGATGGTTTCTTGAGTGTCATACAACTTCCAAAACCTGTGATAATCGGTACCAAAGGAAGTTGAAACAAAAGATTTTGTTAAAACAAAAAATACTTAATATTATATATTAAGTATTTTGCTTAATACTAAGCTCCTTGAGCTTACACGTGTGCTGGAAACAGAAAAGTTAAAGTTTTACCACTAGTTAAGTTGAATATTGGTGCGTGCTTACTAGTTAGATATATAGGCTGATAAAATTTTAAATTTGACAATGATAACATTTCCATTATAGTTGTGCCAGTAAAGAATGGAAAAATGTTCCCAACGAACAAGCACTCAAGGAGCTTAGTATCAAGAAAGTAAAGTGCAGTCATAAGAGAAAGATGACAGCTTCGATTGCATCATCAGCATGGTGAAGAATGGAAATGATGATGCTTACTTTGTGGCAACAGCGGAAGAGAGTTTGGTGTCAAGTTTGGAGGAGGTAATATTATTATGCCCTTACACTTTCACTAACTTAATATATAATATTAAGTATTTTTGTTTTAACAAAATCTTTTGTTTCAGCTTCCTTTGGTACCAATTATCACTGGTTTTGGAAGTTGTATGACACTCAAGAAACCATCTAAATTTCAAAAGGAAGCAGCAGTGAATGCAAACTAAACTTTGCTTATACCGGTAATGACTTAACTTTGTTGTTTAAGATCTGCGATTGACGTTATGAATAAACGCCTAGATTTGTGTTTTAGTAGGTCCTATACTGCTTCACATATAAGTGTAGTATGCTTTTCCACATCACCAACCGGTGCAATACTACCAGCATTTGTAAAAAAATGGGGGTGAGAATTGGAGGAGGGTTTAATATTTGGGGGTGATGATGGTGTGCTACAAGGATAGAGAAAATTAAAAAAATATACATATGTTGGGATTTGGGGGAAATTTTTGTTTTGGAGGGTTTAATTTTGTAATTTTGATTTAATTTAGCAACTTAAAAGAATTGGATAAAGGTTTTTAGTTACTTTGCTACTCGACTTTTAATAAACGTAAAATTCAGACCATCTTTTTGAATCGTATAACTGCCAAAAGTTCGTCTTCTTCTTTATTTCTATCAAAAAGAAAACATAAATCCATGCAAACGTCTTCTTCATTATTTCTATCAAAATGAAAACATAAATCCATGCAAAGTTGTTGACGACATCAAAATGACGACGACGAGAGTAAATAAGTCATTTTACTTATCACGGACGAACCTAAACTCCAAAGTTTTTACAAAGAGGTCGTTTGCACGTTTAAAAAGTTTTAGACACAACAAGGTGTTAGCGTCCGCCATGTTCCGGCGGGTGTTTTTCGCATATGTTTTAGCTCAGTGTTTGTCGTGGGAATATTGTGTCAATTTTTGGGGGTGTTCAGAATATGGGTGAATCGACCAAAACAAAACTATAAGGTTGTCAAACCCTCTTAACTCTTAAGTAAGCTAATAAGTCCACTATATAAGCTAAAACAAGCACCCCTAAATAATCAAACTCTGTTATTGTATTTGAAGCAAACAGACATCGAACATATCATCCATTCTAACATCACAAAGATATTCTTTACCAATTTCAGGGAACATGTTTCATGTTTCTTTATATCAATTGGAAGTTTGAGGTGCACGAGCTATAAAACCGAGGAAAAAAAAGTGAGCCTGACCTCCATAAGCAGGATTAGACTATTACTCGTATTACAAAAAACATTGCTACAACAACTGCAGATTAATTTCTCTGCAAGAGACTATCCTCAAAGTTCTATTCCCTTGATGCAACAACAAATCAGACACATGGAGGAAAAACATTTTATTTTCATTCTGCTCAATTGTACAATTTAATAAAATTCTCCGTTATGTGATCACTTTTTTGCAGCTAGTTGTCGGATAACATATGGAAGGATGCCACCGTGGTTGAAATACTCCAGTTCCACCTGATCAAGCAAAAAACAAGGTAAAGTACATCCATGTGAATACAGCTTTTTTTCTATGAACAATTTTAGGCACAGCTGGCAGAAAATACAGGTCGGTTAATAGATGAAAACATATAACTTGGTAATTTTCGTATTGGTCAAAACTGGCCAGGTTTTGTTTGCAAAATTTTTATCTGCGGACATTATTTTGTCCTTAATTTCTGAAACAACTTATTTATCAAAGAAAATTAGAAAAGCTATATTCTGAAACTAAATAGCTAACTTTTTTAAACAGGACAATTTTATTGGTTGTCAGCCCAAATTGACCCGTTATCATAGAAATGGATTGCTATTGCCACCTGAAGCCAACACTATCTATCTTGCAAAAACTGAACTGAGAATGAAACGACTGAAGTGGAGAAGTAACTGAGTATCAAAGCGGGCGGTACACGTGAAAGATTTTCCAGTGTTGGTTGTGACCTTGACATCTTGACTGGGTCAGATCTCACTAATGTTGCTTGGAAGGTCAATGGTGTATCGCTCATGACCAGTCAGTTGTAGCGTGTCAGGATCTTCACCAGCTTTGAAGCAAAGTGGTATAATGCCCATTCCTACTAAGTTACTGCGATGGATCCTCTCGAAACTTTTGGCAATTACCGCTTTAACCCCCTGTGTCATATATTATAACCGTTTAAATAGTTTTCAAGTTATAGGCTTAGAAGGGTAAGAATGGAAACTGGGAAATATCCTCACTTACTAACAACATGGGACCCTTTGCAGCCCAATCTCTAGAGCTCCCACTTCCATACTATGCTCCAGCCAACACAATTGTATCCTGACCTGCTGCCTTGTACTTCTGCAAACAGGACAGCATTTTGATACGTTAGAAATATAGGTGGTATAACATGCGGGTTGGCCACAGTTTTTTTTCCAGAGATTACAAAAACTATATTGTTAACTGTTCAAGTATAAATAACTTATTAGTCCAGCTTTGGCCAATTAAACCGTTTTACCTAGATATGTAACATATCTTTTTAGCCATTTTTCTGATCAAAAAATCCATTTTGTAACCGTGTAGTGCAACATGCTTACCATTTTATAGAGTGTAATTAACAAAATGCATAGTTCGATAAGAAATAGTAGAAAACAGATGCCTCTAGCAGCAACAATGAAATGCTACATTTTCTAGCATTTAACCTTTTATTATGGTGACAAAAATTCATTAACTTACTGATGCTGCATCAAACACCGAGAGTTTCTCTCTGGAGGGAATATGCAGTCTTTGGCCAACTTCTCCATTCACAAACTTGTTGACAAGGCGGATATTGGCAAAAGTACCCCTTACAATATTCTCATCATTACCTCTTCGAATACCATAAGAGTTAAAGCTCTTGTGGTCAACACCATGGTCAAGAAGAAACTTTGCAGCAGGACTGTCTTTGTGAATGCTTCCGGCAGGAGAAATGTGATCTGTTGTGATACTGTCACTAAAGCTGAGTAAGCAATAGGCGTCCTTCACGCCGTAGGGCCCAGGTGGGTCCATTGTCATGTTATTGAAATATGGGGGCTCGTGAATGTAGGTAGAATTTTGGTCCCATGCGTATAGTTTGGATTCTAGAACTGATAGGTCATTCCACATGGGGTTTCCTTCAGTGATGGATTTATAAGTACTCTTAAACATGTCAGCAGAACACTTGATAAAGTGGAGATCGAATAACAATTATGTGATGTCGACTATGGACCAGCGGTAAAGACAGTTACGATAACAATGAGGGTTAAACTTCGATCACGTTAAGAATATGATGTCATGTCGTGCATGAGTAGGAAAATGGTCACTTTAGGTTTTATTTTTCCGTTCGTTTTTTTTCTATTGTTTTATCATTGAAGAAAATATAAATACTATTATAAATTAAATATTTTTAAAAATACTCATTTTGCTAATTTAGTTTTAAAAATACAATGGTCTATTTAAAAACTCCTTGAAATGTGAAATTGGCGAGGTACAAGCTACGTTTGAGAATCAACCTTCTCTGTGGACTGTGGGTATGTGATATTGGCACTACTAATTATAGCAGACTAGCAAGTAGCAATAAACCAAGAAACATAGAAAGTAAATACAAACACCAATGATCACAACATATTATAGCAGACCCAAAACTTCTACTATTTGTTGACACTACTAATTCCAGAAAGAAAACAGGTAGCAGATCGACATCTAATGGAACCTAGCACAAAATGACCTTTTTAGGAGGTAGCATCAACATTTCAAAACGATGAGTTGGTATTAAACTGTCACACCCTGAATTTACCTGATTGGCAGCGGAATGGAATACCTGGGTGTAACGTTCATGGCATCTCATACAATGGTTATATTGAACGACCTAAAGTGTCATTTTGAAAATACATCGTTTGATCATCAAAAACATTCAGAGTTTACAAAATAGGTCCCAAAATGGTGTTACAAGTTCTTTAAAACCAAGTTCAACATGATCAAACATTTCATAAGTGCAAGAAATAAAAAGGTGAGACGCGTCGACTCCGCGACTCCAAGTAGGTCCAAAATGCATGCCTTCATGATGTCTTAATTACCTAAAAATACATTGCTGAAAACGGTCAACAATAATGTTGGTGAGAAATCATAGGTTTATAAAAATGAATGTTATACGGTAACCTCAAGTATAATGTGCAAGACGTAAGTCTCATGAAAAATTGTACAATAGACCTTAAGCTCATGACCCCGAAGCTAGACTGATGAAAATGCCCCTCTAGAGTGTTTTGCCAGACACTCTAATATGAATAAAAATGAAATGCATCCGTTTGACTGTTGGTATAACCAACGCGGATGGAGGCGTCACCCTCAATAGATCTATCCACTCACTCTCGCTTACACATAATTAACGGTTCATGATAAGTAGGGGACCTTAACAAGGCAATGCGGTAACTTAAGCAAAGGTACATGAATTTGATACTTAGGCCCGTAAGGAAAATGGTGCAATGTATTCTCCCCCGTGGGATTTGAAAACAAATAAAAATGTAGACGGGGCCATGAAAACTCACCTGTAGTGATGAAGCAATGTACTATGAAGTGAACTGAAATAACAAGGTGCAACTCCTAGCCGCAACCTAATATAAATGAAGTATAATCTAATTTAGATTATATAATGATGTTATGAATGCATGTGCATATGTTATCTATACCACTCATAAAGTTTTGAAATATTTATAATTGTGAAAATTATACTTTATATTATCATACCAAATCATATAGTACTTTATGTATATATATATTGAAGCAATGTTTTATAATTGTCATATAGTGAAAATATAACTCTTGCCGTAATTAATATTCTTAAGTAAATTTCTGAAAATAGTCTTGAACAATATGTTGCAAAATTACTTATAGTTATGAATATTGTTTTAGGCGTAACTTTCTCGTCGTAAACTCAATCCATCGTTTGATCATCAAAAACATTCAGAGTTTACTAAATAGGTCCCAAAATGGTGTTACAAGTTCTTTAAAAACAAGTTCAACATGATCAAACATTTCATAAGTGCAAGAAATAAAAAGGTGAGACGCTTCGACTCCGCGACTCCAAGTAGGTCCAAAATGCATGCCTTCATGATGTCTTAATTACCTGAAAATACATTGCTGAAAACGGTCAACAATAATGTTGGTGAGAAATCATAGGTTTATAAAAATGAATGTTATACGGTAACCTCAAGTATAATGTGCAAGACGTAAGTCTCATGAAAAATTGTACAATAGACCTTAAGCTCATGACCCCGAAGCTAGACTGATGAAAATGCCCCTCCAGAGTGTTTTGCCAGACACTCTAATATGAATAAAAATGAAATGCATCCATTTGACTGTTGGTATAACCAAAGCGGATGGAGGCGTCACCCTCAATAGATCTATCCACTCACTCTCGCTTACACATAATTAACGGTTCATGATAATTAGGGGACCTTAACAAGGCAATGCGGTAACTTAAACAAATGTACATGAATTTGATACTTAGGCCCGTAAGGAAAATGGTGCAATGTATTCTCCCCCGTGGGATTTGAAAACAAATAAAAATGTAGACGGGGCCATGAAAACTCACATGTAGTGATGAAGCAATGTACTATGAAGTGAACTGAAATAACAAGGTGCAACTCCTAGCCGCAACCTAATATAAATGAAGTATAATCTAATTTAGATTATATAATGATGTTATGAATGCATGTGCATATGTTTTCTATACCACTCATAAAGTTTTGAAATATTTATAATTGTGAAAATTATACTTTATATTATCATACCAAATCATATAGTACTTTATGTATATATATATTGAAACAATGTTTTATAATTGTCATATAGTGAAAATATAACTCTTGCCGTAATTAATATTCTTAAGTAAATTTCTGAAAATAGTCTTGAACAATATGTTGCAAAACAAGGTGTATCTCGATCGTTATACGTTCATTTTCTATGTTCTTTATATTCGCGGATTCGTATTACAATGTATTAATGAATTCTTGGTAGCTTGGTGTATTTTATTAGTGTTAAGGGTCCTGTTTTGTCCGTATAAAAATATACAACAGCAATGCATTTTCTGAAAATTACTTATAGTTATGAATATTGTTTTAGGCGTAACTTTCTCGTCGTAAACTCAATTTAGTCCATTCAAGCGGCTACGGTTTCGTTATAAAATTTACTTTCTGAGTATTTGGTCTAATATAGGTCATGGGCTACTGAATTCTCCAGGTTTTCCAAAAATGTCAAGGCTGTCCCAAATTGTTTAAAACAAAATTTGGTATAATTTGTTTTTATCATATCTTTTTCGTTATAAATCCGTTTTTACTCATTCTTGCGGCCATGGCTTCTTATTAGAGTGTATTTTCTTTATCTTTGGTCAAAAATTAGTCCATATCTACTGAGTTAACCATATTTTAAAAACAAGACCAGTAGCTTATATATATTGTTAATAATGGTTTTCTTATCTTGTAATTAGTCCAAATTCATCACTAACAACTTCAACAATCCCATATCCTACCATACACCTTCTTAGGGTGTCATGGGTTCCTAAATTTCATTTAACCAAGTCTCCTCAACAAAAATCTCTTAATATTAATTTCTAGCTCATAAAAAAATTATAAAAACATAAAATAGAGTGGTATAAATTACATATCATCTTGCATGTGTATATAAAATGGTATGAACATTGTAAAAATATTATAATATTATGAAAAATTACTTGGTTTACTTACTTGAAGAGTTTGTGAATTTTTGATGAAAAACCTAAATAATCTATAGGTTTATATTACAAAACCTTGTAATAGATTAACACTAGCACTTAGAAAATAAACTTGGTCTTGAAAATTCTTGATGTTTCTTCTTGTTTGTTGTTGTTGCCGTGAGCTAGAGAGAGAGACAAGGAGAATGATTTTTTTTTTTTTTTTTTTGATCTAAATTAGTTATGTTTGCATGCAAATTTTAGTTAGGTAAATCTTGGGCTTTTATATGTAGAATTTGGTTAGGACAAGTGTGTCATGACACACTTGAAATTCGGCCACCACAAATGGTGGGTGGATTTTGTGTGTTTTTGATACATTTAATTGTTTACGGGGTACCGTTTAGTGTATAGTTTGAGTAGTTTTAGCGTTTTCGGGTACCGGGTTGATTAGAAATAATTTTAAATGGAACTATTGTGACAAAATAACGTCATAAAAATTATAACATATAATTTTTGCAAACATTGAGTGTTTTGATAGGTATTGCTTGGTTGGTACAACTATTGTTATAAATTAATTTAAATGAAGGTTTAAAAATATGTAAACTCTTAAAATATAAAATAAATCATTTTTACAATTTTAGTGGCAATATATATAGTATATAAAAATATTAGTGCCATAGTGGAAATTGTTTGGTGTGATGATACATTTTATTGATCACTTGTGATTGTTTATTTATAATTATATATAAGTGATTTAAAATAATATATAACTTATGAGTGGAATAGAATGCACAAGATGAAGTGATGATATGTAGACTAGCCCTAGTCTATGAAATGTATTATGAAATGATGTCTCATGATCACATGGTTAACCCTTCCAGGTTATGAAAAATGAATACCCGTAAACCTAGTTTACGTGAAATGATGAAGTGAAATGATGAATTGAAATCTGTGAATAGTAAAATGTCGAGACTTGGGAAAATGACCTGAAATTGAGAATTATGACAGTTGCCCACCCAAAAAGGAATTCAGTCCCTGAATTCAGCTGGTGTTGGTCTCTGAAGTAGACTCGGTGAAAAGATGTGGGTATTTGAGTCGCATTTGGTCTTCCCGTTCCCAAGTAAACTCGGGACCTCTTCGAGAATTCCAGCGAACCTTCACGATAGGAATTCGACTCTGCTTCAGCTGCTTGACCTCACGGTCCATGATTTCTGCGGGTTCTTCCACAAAGTTAAGCTTATCATCGAGTTGAATTTCTTCTAGTGGGATGACGGACGACTCATCAGAAAGACATTTCTTGAGATTTGAGACATGGAACGTGTTATGTACGTTGCTGAGTTCTGGCGGAAGCTCAAGATTATATGCTACCGGACCAATCCTTTCCAGAATCTTAAATGGCCCAATGTATCTCGGGTTTAACTTCCCGCGTTTCCCGAATCGTTTCACGCCTTTCCAAGGCGAGACTTTTAACATGACCTTGTCTCCAACCTGGAATTCCAATGGTTTGCGTCGAATATCTGCGTAGCTTTTCTGTCGACTTCTTGCGGTTTCAAGTCTTTCTCGAATCTGAATTATCTTTTCGGTTGTGTCTCGTACCAACTCCGGANTATGTACGTTGCTGAGTTCTGGCGGAAGCTCAAGCCTATATGCTACCGGACCAATCCTTTCCAGAATCTTAAATGGCCCAATGTATCTCGGGTTTAACTTCCCGCGTTTCCCGAATCATTTCACGCCTTTCCATGGCGAGACTTTTAACATGACCTTGTCTCCAACCTGGAATTCCAATGGTTTGCGTCGAATATCTGCGTAGCTTTTCTGTCGACTTCTCGCGGTTTCAAGTCTTTCTCGAATCTGAATTATCTTTTCGGTTGTGTCTCGTACCAACTCCGGACCAGTACATTGTACATCACCAACTTCGGCCAAACAAACCGGTGAACGACACTTACGACCGTAAAGTGCCTCGAATGGTGCTGCTTTTATGCTAGAATGATAGCTGTAATTGTAAGAAAACTCGATCAATGGCAAATGATTAGCCCAACTATTCCCAAAGTCAATCACACACGCCCTAAGCATGTCTTCCAGCGTTTGAATCGTTCTCTCGCTCTGACTATCAGTCTGAGGATGGTAGGCAGTGCTCATATCCAACTTAGATCCAAACGAATCTTGCAATGATCGCCAAAAATTTGAAATAAAACGACTATCTAGGTCAAAAATGATGGAAACTGGTGCGCCGTGCCTCGAGACTATTTCCTTGACATAAAGTCTAGCGAGCTGATCCATGGAATAAGTCTCTCTAATTGGTATGAAGTGAGCTGATTTGGTGAGACGGTCTACTATTACCCAAATAGCATCGTAAACACCTAATGTCTTGGGAAGTTTGGTGACAAAGTCCATTGTAATACGTTCCCATTTCCATTGTGGAATCTCCGGTTGCTGAAGTAACCCAGTCGGTTTCTGGTACTCGGCTTTCACTTTAGCACAAGTAAGGTATTTGCTAACGTACTTAGCTATTTCTGCTTTCATATTCGGCCACCAATAAAGTCCTTTGAGATCCTGATACATCTTATCAGAACCTTGGATGAAAAGAATACTTCAATTTGTGTGATTCATGCATAATCAACTCTCGTATTCCACCATAGAGAGGTATCCAACTTCGGTCCTTGAAGCATAATACTCCATCCGATCTCTTCACAAAACCATCTTTGTTCTCCGGCATACCATAGATTTTCTCATTCGGTCGATTTTCTTCCTTAAGTGCCTCAATCGGAGCCTCAAGAATTTTTGATGGTGACGGAGAAATGATTGTCATTCCCAATGACCTGACTCTCAAAGGTTTGAGTCATTCTTTCTGTCTAAGTGCATCAGCCACAACATTGGCTTTTCCCGGGTGATATCGGATCTCACAGTCATAATCACTAAGCAATTCTAGCCAACGACGCTGTCTCATATTGAGTTCCTTCTGATCAAGTATGTACTGTAAGCTCTTGTGGTCTGTGAACACTACGCACTTCGTACCATAAAGGTAGTGCCTCCAAATCGTGTGTGGTGTAATTCTTCTCGTGTTTCTTAAGCTGTCGAGATGCATAAGCTATTACCTTCTCGTTTTGCATTAACACAGCTCCAAGTCCTTTATGTGATGCGTCGCAATACACCACGAAGTTCTCAATCCCTTCTGGTAGTGCCAAAATCGGCGCGCTACAAAGCTTCTGTTTCAACAACTGAAAAGCGGACTCTTGCTTCTCTAGCCATTCGTATTTCTGATTCTTTTTGGTCAACTTGGTCAGCGACTTAGCTATCTTAGAAAATCCTTCAATGAATCTTCTATAATATCCGGCAAGTCCTAAGAATTGACGTATTTCTGTAGGAGTCTTGGGCGTAGCCCAATCTTTAACTGCCTCGATCTTTGCTTGATCAACTTGTAATCCTCGGCTATCAATGACATGGCCAAGAAATTGAACTCTTCGTATCCAAAAATCACACTTTGAAAATTTGGCATACAATTGATCCTTCTTGAGCAGTTCTAAGATCGTTATGAGGTGTTCTTGGTGCTCTTCTTTGCTCTTCGAGTAAATCAAGATGTCATCAATGAATACAATCACAAACTTATCAAGATATGGTTTGCGCACCCTGTTCATGAGGTCCATGAATACTGCAGATGCATTGGTTAATCCGAACGGCATTACTTGGAACTCATAATGACCATAACGAGTTCTAAAGGCTGTCTTCGGGATATCCTCCTCCCGAACTCTGAGTTGATGGTAACCGGATCTTAAATCGATTTTGGAGTAATAACTGGAACCTTGTAATTGATCGAACAAATCGTCGATTCTAGGAAGGGGATAGCGATTTTTCACCGTTAACTTGTTCAATTCTTGATAGTCGATGCACATTCTGAAAGATCCATCTTTCTTCTTCACAAACAAAACCGGTGCTCCCCAAGGCAAGGAACTTGGCCTAATGAATCCTTTGTCCAAGAGTTCTTGTAATTGGTTCGACAATTCTTGCATTTCTGAAGGTGCAAGTCGATAGGGTGCTCGCGCAAATGGCGCAGCTCCTGGTACTAAGTCGATTTGAAATTTGACTTGGCGAGTAGGTGGAAGTCCTGGCAATTCTTCCGGAAAGACTTCTGGAAAATTCTTAACAATTGGTACATCTTCAAGTCGTTTCTCATCCGACTTCTTTTCCGTAACATGAGCCAAGAATGCATAACAACCCTTCTTTATGTACTTCTCGGTTTTGATGCATGATATGATACTGAGTCTAGTTCCACTTCGTTCTCCACGAATAACCAAAGTTTCACCGTCATAAGGAAGATGAACAACCTTCTCATCACAAATGATTCTTGCACGATGTCGGGACAACCAATCCATACCGATAACGATGTCGAAACTTCCAAGTTCTACGGGCATGAGGTCTATATTGAATGGGTGGTTCAGGAAATTGAGAGTGCAACCACGGATAACGGTGTTGGTGCTAACTAAAGACCCATTAGCTAGTTCGACATGATATGAAATGTCCAATGTGGTTGGTTCAATGTTGAGTAAAGATGCAAATGCAATAGAAACAAAACTTCTATCGGCTCCTGAATCAAATAAAATGGTTGCATAACGATTATTGACGAGGAACGTACCCGTAACAACATTCGGGTCCTCTCGGACATCTTCTCCTCCCATAACATAAGCTCTTCCTGTAGCCGCTCCACCTTGGTTTCCAGTCCCTTGATTCTTTCCCTTTGGACAATTTTTCTTGAAGTGTCCAGCTCCTCCACAACCAAAACATGTTACTGGGGGTCTCTGATTATCCGCCACACGCGGAGCTTTGCATTCCCTAGTCGAATGACCGACCCTTCCGCAGTTACCACAAGGTCTTGGACAATCTCCAGGGTTATGGTGGGTTTGACATTTGTTGCATTTAGGTAAAGTACCATTGTAACCCTTCTTCTCAGCTGGACCTGCAGCATAGGCCTTTGCAGCCTCTTGTCTCTTGGGTGGTGGTTGAGTAGCATTGCCACCCTGGTTGTTGTCCCACTTTCTTTTGTTGTCATTAGGATTGGTGTTGTTTCGGTTATTGTTGTAGTTGTTGTTGTTTCGGTAGTTGTTGGTGTTGTTGATGTAGTTATGGTTACGATTGGTGTTGCTGTTGTTGTTTGCAGATGCTCCTTTCTTTAGAATCTGAGCCATAAGTTTCTGGGACATCCTGATCGCTTCATCCATTGTTTGTGGGTCAAAAGAAATCACATCACCACGGATGTTTTCGGGTAAACCACCAATGAAATTCTCCAACAACTTCTCATTATCAGGAACCATAGACGGACATAGAGCAGCCAACTCTTGATACCTCCTGATATATGTCTCAATATCATTTCCCACGGTCACTAGTTCATAAAACTCTATTTCCAACTTTTTCACTTCTGTGCGTGGACAAAATTTCTTAGTCACTAACTTCTTGAATTCATCCCATGTAAGCTTGTGGGCACTTTTCATGATGTCTTAATTACCTGAAAATACATTGCTGAAAATGGTCAACAATAATGTTGGTGAGAAATCATAGGTTTATAAAAATGAATGTTATACGATAACCTCAAGTATAATGTGCAAGACGTAAGTCTCATGAAAAATTGTACAATAGACCTTAAGCTCATGACCCCGAAGCTAGACTGATGAAAATGCCCCTCCAGAGTGTTTTGCCAGACACTCTAATATGAATAAAAATGAAATGCATCCGTTTGACTGTTGGTATAACCAACGCGGATGGAGGCGTCACCCTCAATAGATCTATCCACTCACTCTCGCTTACACATAATTAACGGTTCATGATAAGTAGGGGACCTTAACAAGGCAATGCGGTAACTTAAGCAATGTACATGAATTTTGGACCAACTTGGAGTCGCAGAGTCGACGCGTCTCACCTTTTTATTTCTTGCACTTATGAAATGTTTGATCATGTTGAACTTGTTTTTAAAGAACTTGTAACACCATTTTGGGACCTATTTTGTAAACTATGCATGTTTTTAATGATCAAACGATGTATTTTCAAAACGACACTTTAGGTCGTTCAATATAACCATTGTATGAGATGCCATGAACGTTACACCCAGGTATTCCATTCCGCTGCCAATCAGGTAAATTCAGGGTGTGACATAAACAGCAATCCGGTGCTGCTTACGGCTTGTCCTCAATATATCTGGTATCTTCTCCTCTAAACCATTAAACGCACGGATCTCACCGACAATTTTAGCTGCCTGAGAATCACAATCAAATGAGTCCTCTTCAATCACGCCACAATGATCAATGAAACTCTGTGAGAAAGCTTCACAAGTTTTCAATACACTAGATAATTCAATGGATTTCACAACAGGGATAAAAGCCTTTTTTTTGTTAAAATGGAACACTTAGCATGTGATACTCCTGGACCACCCTACCCCGCCTTTGATTGAATATATTATAGACAACAGTCATGTTTTGATCGGCTACTAGGACTCCCAAGTACATGTTTTGTCTCTACGTGATCTATGTCGTCTTCTAGACATGACTTAGTTACATTCTTAATAGGATTATAGCAAAACCTAACAAACCCACGTGCGCATAAAGAATTACGCACTTTAGTCCATTTATTAGTGGTCGGGTCATAAAACTGATCACCCCATAGGCGTGTCATTAACTTTGACTTAAAGAGGTTATTTTTATCATGAGCTAACATGGTCACAAAGTCTGACAATCTAAATGCCCATTCATGTTTACCCGATGAAAACGCAACAGTGTCTCCGTAGGGGTGAAGCATCACATCACCAAGAAGCGGGGTAGGGTAAACATGGCTGGGCATTTAGATGGTCAGACTTTGTAATGCTTCACCCTTATGAAGACACCGTTGCGTTTTCATCAGGTAAACATAGTTGGGCATTTAGATTGTCAAACTTTGTGTCCATGTTAGCTCATGATAAAAATAACCTCTTTAAGTCAAACTTAATGATGCGCCTACGGGGTGATCATTTTTATGACCCGACCACTAATAAGTGGACTGAAGTGCGTAATTCTTTATGCGAACGTGGCTTTGTTAGGTTTTGCTATAATCCTATTAAGAATGTAATTAAGTCATGTTTAGAAGACGACATAGATCACGTAGAGACAAAACATGTACTTGGGAGTCCTAGTAGCCGAGCAAAACATAACTG